>MQRK01182265.1:13364-27757 GCA_001938485.1 Girardia tigrina
ACTAAAACTACAAAATTGAATTTTAAAAATAAAATCAGAAAATAATGAAAAATTTGTTCGAATAATTGTTTATTAACAAACATGAATAAAAAATTATCAATTTAGAACGATGTCGAATGTCGAGAGTTTTGTTGAGAGTTGTCCAAAAGACAATTCTGATTGTAATGAAAATAAAAGTTTGAAAAGCCATGTTGGTGTTCTTAATACTTCTAAAATTACAGTTTCTGGATTTTTGATCGTTTCTCTACCATCTTCTTGAACTCCCACAACTCTTTTTTATACATCTCATGGAGTATTAGATTTGTTTCGATTCCCATCATAATCTATTGCTTTTTTACTTCTTCAAGAATCTCTTTTGATTTCTCATCAGCGCTGTAGGAATGTTTGCTAATTCTTCTACTTCCTAAACATAAGTTGGAATCATTTATGTCATTAATTCATCACAAATCGGTTGTGATACTCAAAACTAGTTATAATCATTTCTTTTATTTTTCAATGCACAAATCTGAAGATTGTCCATTCCAGTCTGGTTTGTGTCGCTATCGGATCAGGCTTCTCTCTAACTTTTTATTCCAGTGATTGATGGAAGTCCGAGTGATCCAAACCTTTAAGAACTTTCACTCCTTCATTTCTTTTGATTGTTGTAAGGTTGTATCTTTTAAAGGACTCCAATTTTCGCTCCCATTTTCCAATCAATTATGTTAATTATATTTGATAGGTTTTTGATCAATAATTGAATTCATAAGAACGTAAAACTTTATTTCATTTACAATTATTTAAACACTTTTTGTTTAGGAACTTTTCTTTTGTTTTCTTTTCGACGAGATTAATTTAACATAAAAATACTGGATTATAAATACTGATATGTTATTTATTAAAATGGTTATTTTTCCGAATTAAATTTATTACTTTTTTTAAATTACAATCATTTTACAGATTTAAATTTCAATGTACATAATTTTAAAATGTACATAATTTAACTACAAAAATTACTTTACAATGTTTAAATTTATATTATTTTACAACAAATTAATAATTCACAGTATCGCAAATTTAAAATACCATTATCGTCTAATTTTACCAATTTATTTTTATAAAATTTTTTAATTAATTTAAACTTCCTAGATTTTTCTTTTTTGATCTAATTCTTAAACCTAGCGAAATCCTTGGCGCTTCTCATCCTGCCATATGGAAATTATTAAATTATTTAAAAAATCAGCAGAGCTTTAATGAAGGCGAAATTGAGCAGATGATTGCTGGTAACCAACTTCCACAAAGAAACAAAAATATCGTGATTATGCTTTCAGACTTCAGCGTGTAGTGAGTCAATATTCAAACCGGGACATCATCGAATTCCTTAGAGGGGTTGCACGTAATGTGACCAGTGGCGTTGCAACTTTTATTGGTGCCCGGGGCGGTCCTAAGATTTGCCGATTCCCTAACCCTAACCCATTATTCGGAACCCTCAATTACTGTTTTTACTAAAAATTAAATAGAGTCTCAAAATATCTACTTTAATTTCATATTTTTCTTGCAATACTCTTATTCTTATACTAAAAATTACCAAGTAAGAAGTCATTTCAAAATATACAATTTTATTTGCAATTTACAAGCGAACTTTTTGTACTTTCATTTCTGCAAATTTATTGATAACAGTATCAAAATTCAGTTCATCAATGGAGAGGACTACCAGTTCTGTAAACCTTGATTGATTGGCTCATTGTAGATCGGAGAAAATTCTTAATGAGGTTTAATTTGGTAAACGAGCGTCCGCAGCAGGCAATGCTAATAGCGCAGGTAAGAAAAATGTGCAGCAAAATCCCAATATTATGGACGGAGTCTTCAAGGTAAGAAGCTCAAAAGTTCTAAAGGTTCTATTATTTTCTGAAGCTCGGAAAAAATACTGCAGTCTTCTTTTTTCGGTTAATAATTCCTCTTTCTCCATCTCATCTTCTATATCACCAAGTTGGCAATCGTAATTATCATCAAAGAGATTAGATGGTGCAATAACATCATATCTGTTTGCATGAAGTTATTGAAATCTTGAATATATTTCGTCTATCAACCTGTCTACGACAGACAGCATTTACCGTCTCATCTGAACATCAAATATCATCGCTACATCAGTCAATCCCTGGCCATCCATTCTTTTCTTTTTGCGAGTTCGACATTTCAAAGCAGAGCTTTTTGGATTCGTTCATTGCACTGTCCACCATCTTTTCTCTATTCTTAAAATTGTAATCTCTCAGTGACATGAGCTTGACAGAACTTTGATGCAGATCGAGACCTTTTGTTTGAAGATACTTTTGGGCATCATTGATCTCTGGTAGAATAGAATTCCAAGGGTTCAAAAGCGATAGAAACGGAAATGACAGCACTGATGATAGAAATAAAGATGCATCTGATCTTGTCGTTAAATTTTCTCCTTCTTTGGTGAGCTTCTCCTGAGCAGTCACGACTTGTGATAATTTTTTCGCCAACACATTTACAGCAGCAGCTCGAGTGCTCCAACTGGCTTCCACAACGCGCTTGATACTTAGACCATTCTCATGAATCAGGACATCCCAGCAATGCGTAGATTTGAAAAAAAAGAGAACAACCGGTCCAATGTGCCAAAACATGTAACAGATAGAACCACAACGGAAGCTGCATGTATGTAAGCCAAATTCAGGGAGTGATTTGAGTATGGAACAAATAGAGCTTTCGGGTTAATTTCCAAGATGCGCTTCTGGACACCCGATTGATGGGCAGACATAACAGCAGCATTGTCATATACTTGGCCATGGCAATCATCAATCTGAATCTCTTCGTTTTCCAGTTGTCTCAATATCAGTTCAGAAATTTCCTTTGCGCTCTTTCCATTTGTCTCGATGAATCGAACAAACGACTCCTCCACTTTCACTTCATTTTCATCCATGTTTACGTAGCGTAAAACCTCGCTCAACTGGTCCTTGTCAGATATATCTGGAGTGCTGTCAAAAGTTATGCAAAAATATTTGCTCTTCTTGACCTGTGCTATGGTTTTCTTTCTCACCTGCTGTGCTAAAATGCACACAAATTCATTTTGAACCTCTGGTGACATATATGAAGTGACGATATTCTTTCCAAGTTTAACTTTTACCAAATGTTCACGGAGCACAGGGTCATACTTGGCCAACAAATGAACCAATTCCAAAAAGTTTCCTCTATTTTCTGGGTCTCCGTCTTCGTGGATGTCTTCTCGATGGCCCCTTAAGGCCAGTTTTGCGAGGAGAGAAATTTGATGATGTCCAGTAATCTAGCTAGAATTTCTCGCCATTTCTTAGTCTCCTTCTCAATTAATGTTTCCTCTATTTTGTTTATTGCCTTTCCTTTAGCGATCCGGATCTCTAGCTCCTTCCACTTGAGGAATGCATGGGCATGCGAAGCGCTAACTTCGTGTTCATGAACTTTAGGATTTAATTTCCACCAGTTCTTAAAGCCTTCTTCAGCAGAAAAACTAGACAGCCCAACTAAAAACAGTCTGCAGCAAAAGCAGAACAGGGTCTCCTTTGAAGTTCTCATACTTTTCCCTCCGTTCCTTAGATCACGAAAAAATTACAAATATATAAAATGATAATAATAATCAGTATTAAATAATTAAAATTACAAAAATAGTTTTAATTTAAAATTATTAAAAAGTCTTTAGTTTGGCATTATTTAACAATGTTTTGTTGAAATATTTTAGTATTTTTATTAAATTAATCATTTCTCATTAAAATTAAAACATTATTTATCATAATTAAATTGATAAAATGATTTTTTGATTGTTCAAAAATAATAAATTGGGATTTATAAAGTAATCATAATTTGGGATAGGGTTACGGTTAGGTTAGGTAAAAAAGCAATGTACAAAAATTTTTAAATATTTTTACAATTTCTGCGACAAAATTTACAAAGGTTTTTCCAGTGCTGTTTTTTATCTCAATTTTAGCCAAAATACTATAATTAAATATTACCACATTTGTTTTTTCCTGTGATGTTTTTTCCGCGATGATTTTCCCTAAACCAAAATATCACACTATAAGTCATTCAAGATATGGAAACAATAAAAACTTCAATGAAATAATGGTTCAAGCCTAAAATATTGAAAACGAAAATAGTAGTATGCAACGAAAGTCGAGGATGGTGATTAACGAAAAAAAAATTATGCCATCTCCCACGATCTATTCGACTTATGTATCAAACAATTCGAAAATATTAAGAAGGAGAATATAGAATTACGTAAATTATTAACTGATTTAAAATCCACCGTTTCTAGAGCTTTAACCCCTTTACCGTGTGTCACGAGTTAACTCGTCATATGAAATCTTGGGCTTAAACGTACATCACGAGTTAACTCGTCTTCAGATATATAAGTCGTCTGTGTGCCGTGCGTCCCGAGTTAACGAGATTTATGTTTTATTTTGTCAGGACAACATAACAAATCAAATAATGAACGAAAACAATTACATAGTTTCCAAAAAAAAATTTTTTTTCCACGGTAAAGGGGTTAAATACTTTAAGAGAAACTAATCACAGAAAGAATTTTTAAAGAAAAGGGTGAGTCTACTTGATGTTATTATCATAAAATTTTTGGACAGTGTGCTTTAAAATGTGTCGAACCTAGTTCCTGTAAGAGTACCAATTTAAACAGAGTTCACCATCCACCTCTGCGCCGATCGTGGATGGTGTCTTTTTTGTATTTGCGGTGCATCCGAGTAATATTAATTCTGGTTTTCTTGTTGACTCGGGTTCTTCGTGTTCCGTAGTACCATTAAGTTTTGTTATTTCTAATTTTCGTTCACATAGGCCTTCATTTAACTTAACTGCAGCCAATTGCACTATCATTCGTTCTTATGGTCATATTCGATTATCTTTAAATATTAACTATCGTATTTTTCCATAGCGGTTCATTTTAATCAGCGTTTCCCAATGCATCATTTGTGCAGAATCTTTGGCTCACTACGATTTATTAGTAGATTACCGGATTAAATCTATCGTTTCTACTCGGATTTCACAAAATATAGATATTCAATCTAAATCTATTATCGATATTTCCAGCCTACAAATTAAAAGAAATAAAAAATTTATTGATAAATCACGTTTCTTTTAATTAAAAAAAATGAACAAGAAATTTATTCCTATGGCTCTTACTGTCTACTCTTCAACTCTAGACCACCAATTCCTAAAGGACTGTTCGCTGTTGTTGTCTCCTTTCACTGAATTATAAAAGGAAAGAAAAGGCTTGAGAAAGTAAATTGGAACTCTGATTTAAACATAGCTTTCACAGAGCAAAAAATAAGCTTTAAACAATATCACTAAATTAACTTACATCCAAAAGGATTCTGAACTTTCTGTAACAACAGACGCCTCATTTTTCGCCATAGGCAGTGTATTGGAACAAAAATTAGATAATTTTTTGTCCCTATCGCTTTTTAATCGTCAAAATTAAAAGATTCAGAAAGAAGTTATTCCACTTTTGAAAGAGAGTTATTGGCGGTATAAAAGTCAATCAAACACTTTGGTCATTTTCCAGAAGATCATACATTCACCATTCTAACTGACAATAAACCTCTTCTTTATATCCTGTCTCTAAACTATCCTAGTTGGCGACAATTGACCCAAACATTTTAATTTTAAAAAACATTTGTAATTTTAAATATGTGGCAGGTAGTTCTAACGTCGCCGCTGACGTTCTATCCAGGAACCCAGTAGGAAGCATAAATTTTGGCCATTAATTTTCTTGGAATTACCTTGTCGATAAATAACTGAAAGCAGTCAAAGAATGTAATAATCGTTTTTTTTTAATTTAAATTAAAAGAAATTAAAGATATTTGGTATTGTCATTCTATGCCAGGGATCTTATGACTTTTGATTCCGAAAGTTTTAAGATAATATTGTATTGCCGAGATACATAATTTCGGTCATTATGGTTTTCGTTGTACCAATTATTACACGAACAAGCCTGTTGGTACCATATGAGTAGAAATGTCAAAAACTCTGTAGATTCTTATGTTATTTGTAATCGGAAAAAATATAAAGGAAGACAGCAAATTAAACGATTAAAATTAGAAGATGATGAGCTTTTCGACATAATCCATGAAGACATTGTCGGACCTTTCCCACCGAACCCGGATAAGAAGTAGAAAGTGGCCATCCTTGACCGATTTTCATCTTGGTTATCTAGTTAGTTAGTTAGTTTGTTTATCGGACACGCAATGATCAAAATGTGAAATTTTGGGGGAAAATTCTTTTGTATGACGGATCTTTTTCCAGTAGATATATAATGCAGTGCTTATGCAGGGGTGACCCACTAGAACAAAGCAAAAGTAGCATTTGCAGTGGCCATCCGCTAACGTACTAAGTAACAAATAATAATAAATCTATAATAAAAATTATGAATAGAGGTAATAAAATAAAAAAAATACAAAAATGAAAAACATGTCAATTTGTGAAAATTATCGTCGAAGCTCATTGAATTGAACGACTCAAAAGTAACAAAATAAAATAGTTAAATAAAATTTACTTAACAAACTGTTTCTGTAATATTTAAGTCAACAAAGGAACAAGTTAAGTCAATAAATAACATGAATATTTCTTGATAAATATTAATTTTACAGCAAAATAAAATTCTGTTAGGGTAACATAGACCCAGAAGTACAACTGGGTTAAAAGAAAATTTGTTGTTTTGAATCCGTCTAACGATTTATGGAAAATTTATTGTTAAATTAAATTTGCCAAAGTTTGTTAATAGTTAAAAGTTTTATTAATTTTTCTGGCAAATATTTGGTGAAGAAACAATAATTACTTTTAAAAATAGTAAAAAAATAGTGATAAAATTAAAGTTTTCTACTCAAATCTTCGCTCAAGCGACTTCGTAAACTTGATAATTAAACTTTTAGGCGGAAGTCCAGATGAAAGAAAGCGGATGAAGTTGTACAAAAATATCTTTAAAGGTCAAATTCAGCTGCTCAAGAAATCAGTTATTTCAGAACATTTTTGGCCGGACGAAAAGTAAACAATTTAAGATCAAGTAAAAAGAGACTTATTTCAATAAACATAAAATTTCACAAAACCTTTATTACTCAAATTAAAATTTGCGTCTGAATATTCTGAAGGTTCAAAATACTTAAGGCTTCAAATGGTGAGAAGGTCATAGAATGGGTGAATGAATTCTGTTATCTCGGAAGTATATTGGCCACTAGTGGTAACTGCAACCGATATATAAGTCAACGAATACGAAAGAAAATTGCACAAGTTTAAAGAATCGCAACTTGGAATTAAGAGTAACCGTATCCCAATAGTATTGAAGAGAAAACTGATTGAGACTAGCATTTTACTTGCAATCTTTTATGGTAGTGAGTGCTGGAGAAAGTCTGAGAAGGACATACCACTGTTACAAGCTTTCTATAATTACTGTGCGAGAAAAATTCTCAAGAAGACAGAATTCTACAGGATCCAGAATAAGGACATGACAATTGAACTGACTGGGGGAAGAGTGATTCTGGACAAAAAGCGTATAGTATTTTATGAATTCTACTTGTTAAAGAAAGGGTGCGTCTGAGATTCAAAGAGTTTTAAACTCTGAGGTCACCTCAGAAAATCACAGAATCAGTGACAGAAAAAAGCAAAGAATGAGAGAGCGCATAGCTCGCGATATGCTCTGGGTATTCAACAATCCGCTAGATTTGGCAGAATACTAGGAGAGTCTAAAGAAAAGATGGCTTCTCGAGAATGATGATAAATTTAAACACAGCATTATTAATTGATCACCGAATCCAAGGTAATGGTACTAAGAATACCCAAGCAGTACGAAGAGCAGAAACAGAGAGGTGTACTGGTCCTTTGAATTTGAACGTGGAATAAGATATGCAAGTGTCTGTCTGTGTAACTGATAAGGACTGTCCAGGAGTATTCCCTAGTATGATACTGAGTTTTCGGCTGGGTAATGAAACGGATAAGGGAGTGTTTCACTACTCATTTCTACGATGCCCTAAGTGCGTTTATACAGTCAAAAGTTTCAAAATTATGAAATGAAGGAACATGACCGGTCCTTTCTCAGAGGGAAGCCGAAGCGCACGCGTGCATTGAAAGCTCTTAAATCAAAAGCCGTGTGAGAAGATCAGAAAACTTTGTATTTATCAAATGTTTTCTTCATAAAAATGGTTTCACTACCCTGTGCGCCACTGCCGAGTATTATTTGTAAAATGTTTTTATCCTTCACAGTCGGTGGAGGCTTTAAGGCTTCAAGTATATGCCAGTACTTGCAGCTCGTTTTGACCATTCCTTTAGCATTCAATCAAAGAAAGGATAAGATAATTTTAAGAGACTTTAATCTTACCCTTGTCAGAGAAGATAATAGATTACGAAACATGACAAACTTATCTTAGGACAAATTCGTTTTTTTTTTTATTAATAAAGATGCAATATACATTTGAAATATGGAAGGAACTTTTGTATCACCCTGCATGTTAACTTATACGTCAATGTAATCAGTAATTATTTAAACATTGTAAATAATCAAATTCCACAAAACAGTAATAAATTTGCAAAACAATTTTACAAAACTCAAAGTTTGTCAGTTTTACAACGTAAAATATTAAAAATTACTGCAATTCATTTAATATATAATTGTTTTTTTCTAATGGAATAATTTTCGTATGAATTCAATATTTTGTTTAAATTAACAATTCTCAAAATGTTGATACAATTAATAAATATTCGCCCTTAGGGAATGTGTAAGAATGATGCACGAGTAATAAATTATTCACCACAAGAATTATATATTTTTATTTGAATTATTCAAATTTGTATCCAGTAATACATAATTATCTCGGAATATAAAAAGAAAAAATAATATTTTTATATTATATAAATAATATTTTTACCCAAAATAAATGCGTAGTTTTGTTATAATCAGTTTGAAAAATAATTAAAAAATTTTATGAAAACTAATTAATTAAATAATAAACAAATAAATAAATTTATCAATTAATATTGCTGAACATAGGAAAACTAGTAAAGGCAAATTGAGCATAAATGACTTCGAAATTTTGTTCGGACGTTGTTCGGCGGGGGCTCATGGATGATACGGACAAGAACAGAAAAAAACTATCAAAAAAATTAATTAATAATTGATAAAAAAACTAACTAACAACAATAATTGTTTTTTTTAAATAATCAACTAAAAATGTTATAAAAATACTTAAAACTATTCTATTTTCAAATTTAGATATTTTAAATTTTAATATTTTAATGTAAGATTTATTTTGATTTTGTTTAGATATTATAATATTTTAAACTAAACACTTATTAAAATATATTTTGAATATTTGATACATCACTTTCTTTTTAATTTGTATTTAATTTTTGAAACTATAAATTCTGCTTAAACATTTTTAACTTCTTTTCCTTAGTTTCATCACAAAAGTATTTAATTTATTGTTTTAAAATCTCTTTTTTAAATAAAATTCAATTTAATTCAATCTAATTTAGAGCTTATGTAAATAAATATTTTAAATCATACAATTATAAAATTCGATAAATTATCATTTTTCTTTTCAAATTCAAAAAATTTACGAGCTTTCCAAATTCCAAACAATCTTCATTCCATAAATATAAATTAGGAAAAATTTCTATTTGAATTGTATTTAGAGCAGTATTATAAATAATCATAATACAAATAAATATTATAATTATTAAAATTTTAAGTTCCGAACAATGTTAAAATGCTAAAGATTTCTAGATATTTTAAATTTGACGCACATCAATTAAAAAAATATAATAATAAAATTAATAAAAAATATTATTTTCTAATTTGTTTTACTTATAATCCTTAAATTATACTTGTATAAATAAATAAAGCTAAATATATATTTTGAATGACGACAAAAATAATTCTTTTAACTTTTCATATTTAATAATAAATTCATCGCAAATATTTTGTGAAACATGGTCATTGAAATACGTATATATTAAGTACCTCTGTTGCTCCTCTGTTTCTAAAATTTCTCTCATAGCAGAACAAATATTTCTATAATCTGTTAAATATGATTCAAATAAAACAGGACTATCGTCAGAAGAGATGAATGATTCAAGATCTGTGAATTGATCCATTAAAATCTGAAAATATTGGATATTATTAGTGTATAATATGTGCTTGAAGGACTGGTGGTCCATATTATTAAAAATCTTTTCATTTAAATCATAAAATGCTTCTTGATCTTCTTCCGTCAATGAACTCAAGTTGTTATCTTTCATCTCTTTATACTTGTCTATTAAAGTATTCAATAAATTAAATCCATAAACTAATGACTTTGTTATTTGCTGAAGAGTTTCTTTGAATCTATTTTCTAAATTCTGTCTGGCGATCGAAATATTGTTGTTCCAATACGAACAGACATCCGCATATTGCCGATTTGTAATGTACAGCTGATGTCGAGTGGGATCAGACTCGACTGGACAGAGACCTTTGTGGATGGAGTATCTGTTGAGACATCTCATGCAAATGAAATGTCCACAGTTTGTAAATTTACAAATTGCATTTTTACCGGATTTCTTTCGACAAATGACACAATTTTCTAATTTTATATTTTGAAAAAACGTTTGAAAGAAAGATATAAGTTGAGAATGTTGGATGATCAAGGGTTTGAGGGACTGAGAGATTTGCGATTTCAAATTGTTTGTTAAATTTACTAATTGCTTTACCGTTTGTATGATTATTTTTATAGAAATTGATGATAGTTCACTTTCTGAATCTTCGTTTGCGTTTACAAAAATCGATTTAATTGAATTTCTACATTTTCTTAGCTTAATTGAGAGCTGAATGACTTGGTAGGAAATGTTTTGAAATATAACAGATGAAAAAACGTTTATGTTTTCATCTGTAATCTTATATTGTCTTGCTTTTCTCATCATATTATTAAAATCTTTTGTTAATAATTTATTTGTTTCGATAATGTTATCAGTGCTGATGCGATCATTGAATTCATAAAAGCACATTACCTTTGTCAAAATAAGCTTATAATTGTCTTCTTGATCTTCGAGTCTTTCATGAATGAAATCTTTGTGGATACTTTTTATTATTGTTTTCAGTTGGCTATGCTTTCCTGATGTTGAAAAGAACAACGTTACTAATGATTTCAAAAACTTTGTGAATTTGTCGATGTGTTCTTCGTATTCAACAGTTAGAAATTCTAAAATGATGTCTTTGACAAACATTTCTGACAACGTACTCTCATTCTCTAATACCAAAATCGATTGAATATTAGTTCTATCTAACGGACACGAATCATTGACATTTACCCATGTTTTCAAGCAACTTACACAAAATTTGTGTCTACAAACCGGAACGATTGCCGAGTACTCATTCGGTATATTGCTCATGCAAATAGCGCATTCTGATTGTGAATTCATTGTTGAATATAAAATTTTAATTCAAAAATTGACAAATGATCAATTTTGGATAATTTATTTTATTTCTCTTTAAGACAATTGGATATAAATAAATTTTATTAAAATAACTAATTTTTTTTATTTTTTTTTGATGACTTACAATTAAACTACTTGTAGTAATTCCGGAAATTAATTAAATAAAAAAATAATTGACTAATTATATTGGATGAGAATATTTCGATCTGAAAAACAAAATTACAATCAACAACCACGGTAACACTTGAACATTAAATAACAAAAAGTTTGTTTAACTAAACTAAATGAAAAAAATGGAGGAGAGAGACAAATCAAAATAAAAAAAAACTCTGGGTTGTTGATGACCATGAACTGTACGAATAATGTTGTCCATCGCGATGTGATTTTAGTTCTGTTTGATGATATCAAATGTTGGGTTCTTGATCAATATTAGAATTCATAACACCAAAAATTTATTAATAACACATTTAACAATTATTCAAACAATTTTTTAATTAACAATTTTTGTTGTTATAAAAATTGTTTTTTTTATAAAAAAAATTTGTAGAGGAACTTTCTACCGTTTTATTAATGACCAGATTCTTATATAAAAATATGAAATTATAAATATAAATAACTGATAAATTATATTAAAATTGAAAATTTTTAATTCTATTTATTTGAAATATTTACATCCTTATTTTTAAATTAAAAAACCAACAAAATTTGTAATCATATTTTTTTACTAAGTTAACCTTAATGATATTTTATTATTTTAGAATTAGTTTAATGTTATTTTCCTTTTTTTGAAACATTTCTAATTAATAAAGATTTTAACGTTTTATTTTTTCAATATTTACAAATTTTATTATTTTTATGATACATTAATGATAAAAGTCTTCATTAAATTTTTTTTACAAAAATATTTAGAATAACTTTTACAATTATTACAACCTATTTTATCATTGTATTTATATATATTTTTTAATCAATTATTTAAAAATCCATTATTTCCCAATTAATTTCATTTTAAGTTTTTTTACTACAAATAAAATTCGATTATTCTCGAAAATAACTTTTTAAAATTAATTACGATATTTTTTACATTATTAGAAAAACTTTTGATTTTAAATATTTACTTATTTCAAATATTATAAAAAATTATTTATTCAAAAATTTAAGCTTTTCACATGAGTCCTTCACATCAAATATAATTTTTTGTTGTTAATGTGCGTTTATTGATCCGAATTTCCGGGTCACCACGCCACCGAATTTGTTGCCAGATGACTTCGCTTCTATGCGTCACTTACACAGTCATAGCGGCTTGTATTTCAAATTCATCCACCCTCAGTATTGTCTTTGCTCTGCTCAGTTTGTTTTTGCGTTTATTTCGGCAAATTCATCGCTGTTTGACAGATGGTACGTCGGAGAAAGCTGGACTTTTATTTCAACGTCTCCGCCGACTTTTTCCTTCCCAATCGTGAGTATCGATCACAGAAACACTACTGAAGAAGGCTAATTTAAGAAAATATAAGGTAAAATGTTTAAAAATTTTAAAATTTTTCATGATGTAATATTGATATTTCTTCACAAATTTTTAAATTCTTCGAAGTGATATTATTATTTAAAAACAGTTCTATTCGATTCAATATAAAATAAATACTTAGAAATAGAACTTGGGCAAAAATGCCACTACATATAAGCTCATAAATCTCAAGTCAATTATAAAAATAATGCTCACAATTTCCTAAACTTGCCAAATAATTGTAATTTACGGTCAATAGTTTACTCAACGAACATTAATGCAAATTTCTTGTATAACTTATCAAATTAATTCCATTCAAATTGTTGTTTTGATAAGAGAAAAGCAAAAGAAAATTCTCAATTGGAAAAAAATCAAATGTTGAATTTCAAAAGATATATAATTATTATTTATGAAAAACATAATAAAAATAATAATTTAAGTAATTATTAAATAATTATATATAGTTTATTCGAAAATATGACAAGTTGATACACTCAAATGGAAATTGACTTTTCTAGATTTAGCTATATCTTCACTTTCAAAGGTGTCGTCACTGCCATATCTGTCACCTTTCGGCAATGATATCTTTCTTGGAAACCCATCTCCATATATTTAGTTGCAAAGGTAGCAGAAATAAGATTTATTTTATTTACCTTATAAGAAAAATAAAGCTGAGAATATTCTGTTTTATGATGTACTTTTTATCTGCATGACCCTCGAGACCTAGGTCTACCAAAGGAACCATTCTCTGACTGAATGACCTCATTAACGAGTATATAAGCATAACTCCAAACATAATTTTATGCAACAATAAGTTTCCCAAATTTCTAATAACATATTCTAATTAAAAAAGGTAGTCAAAATAAAAATCAAGAAGACAAGTTTGAATATTGGTTGCTTCGAATGTTCTTCTTTTGAATCGTATTTTTATCGATAAAAACATGTTTTATTTTGTCATTGTTGTTAGGAATATTTTGAATGGTGTTAATTGTATGTTGTTTTAGGATTGTGTTTCTCCCATCAAGATGGTAGATTGATATCTTAAATATTTTGAAACGCCGAAGTATTTATTCCATTAAAAAGATTAAATAACCATCTTTAAAATTAAATTAATATTTCATAAATAATTTATCTAAAATATTTTTTAAAATTATTAGGTTCGTGATTGAAATCAGAATTCATAATTTTGCAAACTTTATTTATACTACAATTTTAATTATTGAAACAAATTTATGAGGAACTATTTCAATTTCATAATCCAGATCTAAAAAATTCTAAATATACATAATAATATCGATAAATAAATAAATATGTTATTTTATTCAATTTTTCATAAATTTAGATCTTTAAAAATATTTTGAAAATTCAATTTGAACATAGTGATTATTAATAATTTAAACTATAAATTATTTCTCTTTAATAAAACATTTTATTTGTTTTTAACAAAAATTTGCAAAAA
>MQRK01182266.1:23894-37765 GCA_001938485.1 Girardia tigrina
TCTCCTGTTTTTAAATACTTCGCCCATATATATATATATATATATATATATATATATATATATATTTATATATATATATATATCAGAGTTTTAGATGGGCAAAGCGAGACAACTCTGAAGGAGGGGGTATTTTATTCGTCTTTCTTTCTAACATTTCTTTTAAGGTTAAGGTATATGATATAGTGTTTACCATCAATATAAAATACGAAGATTACGAGTATTTTACACTAAGTTTGAGAAAATTTATGTATTTATGAAATGTATAAATAAATTACTTACCTTAATTTTCTATGGTAAGCAGCAGATTTGTAATATTTATTTGTTTAATTAGCATTTAAGCACGCAGTACGAACACGAAGTATATCATCTGAGAGACAAATACAATGTAACTGGGTAGCAAAAGTAGGGCTGTGCTGGAATCCGATTCAAATCATACCCGAGTCGGTTTTCGACCCATTTTACAAATCCGACTCCGGCCATAATTTGACCGATATGAGCCGAATTTTGTAAGGTTAAAAAAATTACAAATGTACAAAAACACTAAAAGCAATGTATGGAAAATTGAATGCTTCTAGTAATTTTGACATGAACTTCACTCCATTCTTTGTTTCACACCTCCTCCACAATCATTCTTTGTTTAAATTAGTATACCACAACATCAGCTGTTGGAAGTCATAAGGACACGTTGGAATTCGACATATTAAAAATTAAATTATATGCTTAATCGTTTGTGTGAGCAGCGCCATGTGCTTAGTGTCTACTGTTCTGAGATAGATGGTAAAATCAATGGATTATAGCTGAAACTGCAGTATCAGTTTTGGCTCTTTTCGAAGAATGTAAGCGTCAGGTTAGTGCAGAAGCTGCACATATTTCACTACTAATTCCTTTAGTTTAGATTTTTCTCAACATCCTGACAAAAGAAGGAAGGATGAGGGGATTATAAAATGAACTTAACTTTTCTGGACTCAGTAAACTTTTTTTTTAATATTCAACAGGAACGATTGTACACTGTGGCAACAATGATATATCCTCGTTTCAAAAACAATTTTTTTCTCTTCGTCCAATATGACAACTGTAAAAGCCAGTGTACTACCTCTTTTCTCCTCTAACACTACATCAACAGTCTCTTAAAGCACCAACTAAGAAATCACAGATGGAGAGCTCTATACTCTGGGACTGTGTTGATGTGGTCGTCCATTCAATACCCACTGTGCAACATCACATCTGCAGGCGTCGTGTCAGAATTATGCCAGTACCTGTATGAACAGGTGATTTCACGAACAGGAGTTTCACTGAAATGGTGGAAATATAATAAACAGAGATTTTCTACTTCAGCAAAAGTAGCTCGAGTGTCCCGGGATCACCTCCGACTAGTGTACCATCTGAACAATTATTTAGAAGGCGGGTGAAGTAATCAGTGATCACAAGAGTAGACTCGTTCCAGAAAATGCTTCAAGACTAATTTTTTGAAGTAAAATATTGATTTAACTCTTTCCAGCCCATTGTTGTCATATGGCAACATATTTGAAAAATTAAATTACAGTTATCTCTTTTACCCAATTTAAATTTTACACATATTAGTTTCTAAAAAAGTCTAATAGTACACTACATATATTAGAATGCAAAAAAGCGCGATTCTCACTTGTTTCTAAGCAATTTAAATCAACATTGTAAAAAATTATTTTTTTTCCAAAATAATAATTTGGGCTGGAAAGGGTTAATAAGAAATTTTATTCATTTATGTTTGTATTCATATGTTTATTTGTTCAAATTTTAATAAAATATTATAAATAAATAATTAGTGATTATTTATTATTTGCAATTTATTGTTCTAATAGCTACAATTTTCAGCTATTCTTAAAAATTTTCTTAAAGTTAGCATAAATAGCTACTTATTTAAACATGTCACAAATCCGGCATCGGCTCCGGCCGGATTTCAAAAAATCAAATCCGACACAGCCCTTAGCATAAGTAATGTGTTAGTCGTAGTAACACGTAGGATTCTTAGAACGCAAAACTATGATTTTCATAAATATAAAATTTAACTTCATTCTAAAAGTCGGGACTTTTAAAAAACGTCGCGGGATGCGGGACATATTGTGAAAAATCTGGACTGTCCTGTATCTATGGTCACCTTATATATCATACGAAAAAAGTCAAAATGGATGATATAACATACAAAAAGATTTATGAAGCTTTTAAAATAGAAATTTTAAAAACTTTTTTATTGGAAAATTTTTTTTAGATAATGTAGAAAAAATATTAAAATGATTATATAGAAATTTTTACTTAAACTTGTCATTTCGGTGTACAAAAAAGTTCGGTCTGAAAATGTCCATGTGTGGAAAAGTCCGGTCACCAATTTTTTTATTTAAATATCCATTTTAAGATCAATTGACTATTAAATAATTTTACATTTTTAAAAATATATTTTACAATTTCTTATATTTAACCTACACTGAAAATTTTCTTAATTATCATTTTTATATAGAGAGGGTATTAAAATAACATTTTTTTCCATTAGTAAATAGACTGTCCATTTTCCGTATATTTAGTTTCATCGATAAATATTTCTTTGTAATAAAAATTTTCTTTTACCCAAACCAAAAAAATTATTTAACATTTATTTTCTTGAAAAATTAAATTTAAGCGTTCAATCTCTAATTGGTTTTAATGGAGTAAAATGCCGAAATTCCAAGCTAATCTGATTAAAATAAAACTTGGCTTTTTTCATATAAAATTTTAAATTAAATAATTAAAAAAAATTTCCAGAAACGAAAATTGTCGATATTTACGAAAATGCATATCGAAAGTGTCCGAATCGCGAAGATATTTGCGCCAATTTGTTCTACTGTCACATAAAAAATTTCGATTATCCATCGCAACAGAAAATTGCGGCACAACTCAAGAAAATCAACGCTAATCATCTTGAATACGTGATGTGGCCGATCATCGCGAATGTACTTCATGGCGTCTACAGTCAAGATCAGCGTCTCCTAAAGCTCGGGGAGGCGACTTTGATTCGATACCTGAGATCGGGATCAATCCTTACTGTCGCGATTGTTGAACTACTGATGTACACCCTCGAGAAGCTCGATAAGTTTGAGGAATGTATTGATTGGCTCACTGGAGACGATTTGCGGGGTTATTATTGACTTATTAATTTTTAATTACAAATTTTAGATGCTTCTAATATGTGGTCTTTCGATCTTTAATAAAGCTAATGCAATCATTAACATAATTATTTTAATCATTAATAAACTTCAACAATTAATTTCCAAAATACTCGATAATACACGAGTAACTACAACAAAAATCCATTTCTTCTAGAAAAATAGAATTTC
This sequence comes from Girardia tigrina, assembly GCA_001938485.1. Classification (NCBI taxonomy): domain Eukaryota; kingdom Metazoa; phylum Platyhelminthes; order Tricladida; family Dugesiidae; genus Girardia; species Girardia tigrina. Next base: position 27,239 of record MQRK01182266.1, read on the forward strand.
TATGTTCCAAGCTCGATTCTAATTCTCGAAATCTACAAGAATAAATGAATCTTTCTTTTCTTTTGTTGCCTCACTGTTTCTTCAAAAAATGAAAAGATCTTGATTATATTTATTTCGAATCCTTCTAAAATTCGGGTCTAATAATATAATCAAAGTAAACAATTCGCGTCAACCCAAGAAATTACTATTTCTTTATGTTTAATATTTAATTTCGATTTGAAATCTCTTCCTCCTTTGTTTCGAATACCCCTGTAGCTTAGAATTGTTTGACGATTCGCTAAACTGAGTTGTAACTGAAGCCATACATCTCAGAAATAGACCTAATTGACAGCCATTCTAGCGATCTGCTGACTTCGTTTTTTTCTTTTGTTTTCTCCCAGATCGATTATTTCAAATGATTGGTTTTGTATTTCTGTAATTATCGATTTAAACAAAATATTCATTTAGAAATACGTTGCTTCAAAATTGTAAAGTATATACACATTTTCACGCATCAATTTTAACAAAATATTCGGCTGTTGCAACATCAATGCAGATTTTTGAACTTAAACTTTAAACAAGTGTAACTCAGCACCGAATAAACTTTATTAATCGAAATAAAAACCATCAGAATCGATACATTTTTGCCAACGAGAAATAAGTTTATTGATGCCCCTAGTGTAGAAATCTTGAGATCTGAATGCGATGAAAGTGTTAAAGGCGTCTTTGGTGTCGTCTTGGTTTTTGAAGCATTTTTCCTGGAGGAAGTTGTTCAGATGCTTGAAAAAATCGTGATCGGTGGGCGAGAGGTTCGGTGAGTAGGGTGAATATGGCAGACTTTCTCAGCCTAATTCGTTTAGCTTTTGTAGCGTCGGTTTTGCGATGTGTGGCAAGGCGACGTCGTGGAGGAGAAGAGGCCCCTTTATATTGACCAATCTCGGACACATACGTCGGAGCTCGTGATGTATTTTGTCAATATGTTGGTAGTACTTCTCTGAGGTGATCGTTTCACCCGTATTCAGAAAGCTGTGATGGATGAGACCAGTCATTATAACTTCCTTTGGTGGAGTTTCGGTTTCGGAAAGTGGTGAGGAGCCTCATCGCGGTCCAAACATTGTGCTAAATGTCGCCAATTGTCGTAGAGAATCCACTTCTCATCAAACGTCACAATCCGATCGAGAAACGGGTCGTTCTTGTTGTGCTGACGAAGCGCGGAAGACACTTCATCACAACGATTTTTTGACTACTAACTAAAATTTGGTTTCTTCCTGAACACAAAATATTCATATGATCAGAAAATTTGATCTTGATTGAAGGAAATAATTTATTAAAAAGACATTTACTAATTATCTATTGTTCCTTATGCTTTTATTACCTTGTAAAATACGGAACAATAGATTATTAGTAAATGTCTTTTAGTAAATTTTTTCCTTCAATCAAGAACAAATATTTTTGTGTTTAAGAAGAAACCAAATTTTAGTTTGACAAAAAATTACACATCGCGCGAATTGAGATTAAATCAATAAAAGGAAAAAAGAATTTCGAAAAATGTCTTAATTATTGGATTGTTCAAAACTATTAGGAACGATTGATGAGATTTAGAATACACTTTAAATTATAAGCTGTTAAGGCAGTGGTTTCCAACCTTTTAATACCGGCGCCCCTCTTTAAAAAACAAATTGTTGATTCATTTTTTGTGACACCTATTCGATTTTTTTGGTTTGTATTCGAAAATGATATTTTGGAAACAGCTGCATGCACCCCCTTGCTACAGTCTGGAAACTACTGCGTTAAGGAATAACGATATGTTATTCATAAATGGAAGTAACAAATCTGAATCCGTAGAAAATTTTAGATCTGTATACATAATTAAGAACACGTATTCGTAATCATTGAATCTGTTTCATGAGATTATCGGTCAGAAAAATGTACCAGTCAGTTTCACTGAGATCAATCTCCGTGGTAGTGCTCGTTCATTTTCGAACAACATTAATATTAAAATGTTGCGATCAATGATTGAAGTTGTTTTATAGTAAAACTATAAATATAAAATATTATTTGATATTTTATATTTTTAATGATATTTAATATTATCACAGTAAAACCACTCTATAATGACTTATTTTGGACCGCGAAAACTACCTCTAAAAGATTTTTTTCTGTTTTTTTTTCCAGAATAAGTTTTTGCTGACGAGTTATAATCATAAAGTAATCTTTACAGAAAATTACATCTTCTAAAGAGGGAACTTAATAGAGAGGTTTTACTGCATTATCACAATTTTTTATCGGATTCTGCACATTTTACATTAAATTAAAGAACTTTGTATCAACAGTTATTCTATTGATTTTTGGAACTGTTTTCTTGATTTTCAAAAAAGTAACTCGTATAATCTTTCTTCTTCATTTAGATGTTATTGAAAACAAACAAAATAAACTAATTTTTGATCGATACAAAATATCGATTTTTATCAAATTGGGAAGAAAACGGGAAGCTTGTGATTTACTTTCAGAGATTTTACAAAACAAGTATTTATTTTGTTATTGTGAAGATATAAAAAATTTTATTCACAAAATATTTTTTTAAAACCTCTGGGACACTATTTTAATTTAAACTAATAATAATTCACTGAAAAAAACATTTACAATTTAGTTTGGGTCAATCGAAGCATTATTTTTGTCAAATCCGGCCGGAGTTGGAGCCGGTACCGGATTTAACAAAAATTGAAAAAAAGTTGAATATTTAAATTAAACTATAATTAAATACAATACGATACACGAAATATAATTATGGTAAGAAACGCATTACATCTAAACAAATCGCTAGTAAGAGGTGGAACATGTGTCATAGATGTCATTGTAGGAAACCTGTATTTTTGTTTGATTGCCACAAAAGAAAAGGATCTTCAAAATCTTCATCTTCACTATCTCAAAAAATTCAGGTAGTAAACGTTCTGTGATATATTTTCTCAATGGAATACCTGGGCAAAAGTTCCACAAAACCAGTATTCTCCACAAGTTGAATGAGCCTCAAGTCTATGGCAAGCATTCGATCAATAGTCTTGTGAATTATGATAAGTCTAGGATGATCGATATGCCAACGCTGTGTATGGGCTAAATACTGTTCCAGAGTTTGTTGAACTGTGGTACGTTTTTTTTGTCATTAGTAGTAGTAGATGAATGTAAGTGGTACTCTTGTTTATTTTCCTGAAGGCTAGCAAGCTCTTTTGAATGTTGAAAGCCAAGATGTGTTATTATTGAAGAGATGCCAAATTTCTTTTTCCTGTATTCTGATTGTCCACAAGTAATGCAGACCTGACATACTTTACAGATTGTTAAATGTGTCTCGGTAGGATGGATATCAAGAAATTACACACTGTATTAGTCTTTCTCTTCGGTCAATTCATAGTAAATTATTGTATAACTGCAGCTGTTAAAGCATCATTGTTGAGATCCTATTGTAACATCACTTGTTCGTTATAAACGAATTATTTATGAGTTTCTAATTCTTGTAAACATTGATCAAAAAACCGATATCAAAACCGGCAGAATTTTGCCGGAACCGAAACCGGTACCGGAGTTGAAAAAATGACCGGATAGCCGGTTTTCCGGAGCCAGGGCCGAAATCCGGTACATCCCTATATTAAACTATTATATATAATATAATATAAACCACCTAATGCTTTAATTGGGTCATTGAATGAACAAAATAAAATTTTATTCATATTTTGATAATTTGATGGATAAAAAACAAAATATTTAAAATCTCAATGATTTTATTTTTAATAAATTGTCTATATATATATGGTGGCACGAAAATTAAGTATCAGAAATTAAAATTTTGTCATTATTTTAAGTTCCAGACAATACAATAACCCTAACCCTATTAAGTCTAGTATTTTTTTAAACTTATATTTTCCATATAAATTAAAACTTGTAAAATAATTTTTTTAAAAAAAATGAAAATTCATTTTGTCAATTTGTTGGCAGCACTTCTCTGCGGTGATCGTTTCACCCGTATTCAGAAAAAAAGAGTATGGAGGGATGAGACCGATTGCAGATCACTAAACAGTCATCATAACCTTCTTTTGGAGTTCGTTCATAAACTACGTCACGTACTAAGGGGGGAGGGGTTCATTTGACTGTGTGTGATGATATTTATTAATTTATATTATTTTTTAATGTTTAAATATTTTTTATTTAAAAAGAGGGGGGCTCCGAAATTTGTGACGTCATTTTATAGAGGATATAATATTTTGTGACTAGTTGTGACGACGGGGGGGATGGGTACGAAAACGGAAAAAATCGCGTGACGTAGTTTATGAAAGTGGTGAGGAGCCTCATCGCGGTCCAACCATTGTGCCGATAGTCGTAGAGAATCCAATTCTCATGACACGTCTCAATCCGAGCGAGAAACGGGTTGTTCTTGTTGTGCAGAAGAAGCGCGGAAGACACCTCCAAGCAACGATTTTTTTTAGAAAAGAAATATTTATAAAAAATTAAAAATTTGGGTAAATATTAGATAAAGTAAAAAAATCCATTAAATGTTAGAAATAATAATGAAAAATATTGATCTGGTAAGTATTAAAGTATTAGTTTTAGTAATGATATAATTTATTTTAAGGAACTTGTATCGTGGTGTCTTTTACCACACCGATCGCACAAATAACTTTTTTCTAAAATATAGTGGATTTTTTTTTAAATTTTAATAAAAATATAAGATTTAAAAAAAGTAACACTGAGATTTAAAATTTTAATTTCTGAGACTTATTTATTTCCTCCGTAAATATATAGTACAGGTAGTCGTCGACTTACGACCTATGCAACTTACGACCATTCGACTTTACGACCACAATCGCTAGCCGCGGCGTACGACAGTGCATACCAGGTTCCAGTAGCACTACCATATATGCGTGTACCATTTCAACTGTAATCCCATCTGTCTTAGATATAAAAGAAATCTTAAAAATCTTATATAAAAATCTTAAAGTTAGAGAAGATATTTAAGATATTTTTCATCAAATCCCTCCCAAGATGTCTACCAAGAGGAAGTTGTCTTTGTCTACGCCTGTCTTTATCTACACCAGCGGCCAATAAAATGTTTCATACATGACTATATATTTGTATATGTTATGTTTTGCAATTGGAAAAATGTTTCCTATTGTATTTTGTAAACCTGTAATTTGTAATTTTGTATGTTTTGCAAATATTAAACCAGTTGTACCAGTTGCACAGTACTGTACATATAGCCTACTCAACTTACGACCAAATCGTGTTACGACCGGTCTGTCGGAACCAATCGTGGTCGTAAGTCGACGACTACCTCCTGTATTTATTAAAGAAAGAGAAAAAAAGAGAATTTTGTGAATAAAATCATTAAATATATGAATTAAGAATTTCTTTTTTACTTTATTGAAAATTCATTTTTTTCAGTCCCGAAGACATTTGCATGTGGCGCGATTATATCGACGCCGCCATAGATTTAAATCCGGAACAAAATGATTCGCATTCGTAATTGAATATTTAATTTCTTTCGCGATTAATTTAATTTGTCTTGTTTTTTTTCCTCTCTCTAGCATTTCTTCATTGATGAATCGATTAAATCTCATTGACAAGCAAACAATGCCCATTAAAGTGGCCAAGATTCATTTGAGTTTAAAGTTAGAGAAATTACATCTCTCTGAATATTCAAACGAATTCGGCTCTAAAGTCAGTAAAGTTATCGAATATTTCACTGAGTACGGAGATAAACCATCGTGTTTATTCGACATCTATTTCTTTCTGGCATTGGACGATTTTTCATTAGAAGATCGCCAAGAAATTTTAGATAAAATCTTGGAAAATTATGGAAATTTGTCACTTGATAAACTGACTTGCGTTCGTTTTCTTTGACATATAACTTCTTATTTGATTGCTTCTTCTTTTAGAATAAAGATATTGAGCGATTCATCACTGTTGAGACGTTAAAAAGAGCGATTTGCTCAAATAGTTCCACAGAGACATCCCTTTTGATGTCTTGTTACGAACATGGTCTACAGTTCTCTGAGAATACTTCACCGAGTGAAATTAAACCCTGTGACAATTTTGCTAAATTAGCCGCGTTAAACCTCTTCGATAAATGGATGAATGATAAATGCGACACGGAATCTCTCGTAAGCGCTATTTCCATACTAAAAGAATCGATCCACCAATCACCCGCGAATTACCATTTGAAATTGATCTTGGCTCGATTATTTGGCGTTCTTGGTTGCCAGGAATTGTTAATAGATCAATTTCATGATTTGGAGATCAAGCAATTAATGTGGGACAGTTTGGGTCACGATTTTCTCTTGCCAATTTTATATCACCCATCTTTTGAAAAGCGGATTCAATTTTTCCAGAAAAATATCGATAGAAAAGACAAGAACAAATTGGAAATCGAGGACAGTCTCGTGACGTGTTACAAGTAGTATTTTGGTTCTCGTTTTGTAAATCATGCGGCTTCTTTCCATCACATTTTTTAATGGTTTTCGTTAAGAAACATTTATAAATTCTATTCATCATTTGGAAATGAAAAGAATTTAACTTTCTTCAAACACAAATTACTATTTTATTAGGTCATGTCATAAATAATGTCGTTTTTTTATTATTGATTTGTAATTAATCTTTTTACATCATATATTGAATAATACTTTGTAGAAAGTATAATTGATTGGGATAAGAAAAAAAATATGGCAAGCTATCAACTCTCCGAGGACCATTTACGAAATTGTTTACTTTACCAATTTAATAAAGGAAAAAATGCTTCAGTGGCGACGAGAAAAAAATAATGCCGTTTATCCTTGAGCTCTGGATGTTCGAAAGTGTCAGAGATGTTTTGGAAAATTTAAAGAATGCAATTTCGATCTGAAAAATGAAGAAGGATCTGGTCGACCGTCAACTGTAGATGATTACAGTTTGCGCTTGGTATTGGAAGAAAATCCAACAATGACCCTGGACGAATTAAGCACTGAAACATGCATAGAAAGGAAGACAATCTATCGACATTTAATAACAATGGGGAAAACAAGCAAAGTAACGAAATTCAAAGATTTTCCATTTGCAATTCGCTCCTATTTCGTTTAAAAATGACTCCTGAACAAGCTTCAACATCGACTGTAAAAATGTATTGTTATGCGCTTGGTGGTGTACAAAAGGTATCATTCACCATGAGTTTTTAAAATCTGGTAATACCATTAAGGAAGATTCGTACGTAGAAGTAACTAGATTAAATGCAAAAATCAATGAGAAATTGCCTGCAAATGCAAATAGAAAAGGAGTTATATTGCTCCAAGACAATCCGCATACTTCAAAGAAGACGCTGCAAAAAATTAAGGAATTTAACTGGGATCTTCTGTCTTACCCACCGTATAACCCAGATTTATCGCATTCTGATTGTCATTTATTGTGGTCTTTACAGCACGTTCTGGTAGGAAAAAATTTAGCTCATTTGATGCTCTCAAAATCTGAAGACTTACAAATTAGGCATTTCACGATGAGAAGAGGTTATTCAGCGCGATGGAGACTCTATTGTAGATTAAAATACTTGTATTATGCAAACAAGTTTAAAATTAATCAACAATAAAAAAGTGACATTACTTTTGACATGACCAAATATTTAATATTGCTAGTTGTTTATTAAAAAGTACCATTAAAAGAGACTAGATAGGTCTTGTAACCTTTGAATAACGAATACCTGACGAGGTGACATTAATCAGCAACTTCATTGAGTATACTAGAATCAATAATATTACTTCCCTAAAGTCACTAAATGCAGAAGTATCGTTTTCATTTCTAAAAATTAAAATATTGGCCCCAAAGTTAGGTGCAGGACACATCGACTAACGGATATTTCAAATTTTTATTTCTTTATAAAATTGAAATGAATCAGATTAATGAAAATCAGATAATACAAACTGTGTTTGATGTGGATCCCCATTAGATGAATTTTCAAAATAAAAAAAATAGTAAATCAAAAAAATTTATTAATTCATTCCTATGCTGACAGAACTCTTCTTGGCCAACAGAATTTTTTTGTAATCTTTTGTAGAAGAGAAAATTACTATTACATTTTTAATCAAATTATTGTGTTATTAGTAACTATTTAAATCTTTTGTAGAAGGGAAAATTTCATACAAAAAATTTACAACTCAATTTTACAATTAAATAGTTACTAATATGGAAGAAAAGTTACATGGAAGAAAATACCAAAACATTTCTATTTAATACAGTTTAAACATTTGTGGATAATCGTAAAACGTTTTTTCGAAAAAGATTTTTTTTGATTTCCGAGTTTGATCAATTTTTTACATAATCATTTATTGTCATCTAGAATGATTAAGTGTGCAAAGCTTGGAGAAAATTGATTTAGTAGAAGGCCTTCAAAAACATGTTTCAAAATTCCATGGATATGTTATACCGAATTTGTGTTATTGCCAAATTCACGAATTTGTCAATTTTTTTTAAAAAAATTTCTATTCAATTATGAAATTGATATTAATATTTAATATGAAACTAGTAAATCGAAAAATTAAATATCCATTCTTTATGCAGACAGAACTCTATTTTGTTAACAAAATTTTAATTAAAATCATACCAAAAATTTTTTTGGTGTACAAGCTTTTATAATTTGTCATATGTTTGTGGTTCTGTATCTATTTCACCCACTTCCCACATTTCTTGACTGAATTATCAAAGCCTACTAGGCGAAAACCCGCTTTCTATTTGCATTTAGATGTAGCGAATTTCCAAGCCTACTACTGAGGAAAACATGAGAACGACACTTTAATTACTTTTTGCGGCAAAACTAAAGGCCGTAAATGAGCAGTGACAATGAAAAAGTGTATTGTCACCTAGAATACATCAGTGCTGAAAGTTTCATGTCGCTAGGTGAACGGGAAGTGGGTGAATTTTCGATCGCAAGATTTGATGCACCAAGACAGACAAGCAAATGAAACGTAATAAAAGCTTGTAAAAACACAAAAAATGTTCATATATTTTAATTATATATCGGCAAAATATTTGGCTAGTTCACGAATTCGGCAATTACACAAATTCGGCATAACAGATACATATATATCTATATATAACATAAGCTAATAAAAAAAGGAAAAATCCAATTATATATTTGAAAATGATAATGGAGATGAAGAAACCGCAACGTCCAATTCATTCAATATTTGATGTAACGAATGTTTTCTGTTCATAGATTGGGCAATTACAGTCGAATCCCGGAGATTATTGACTTTTATAGGGACATTGACTTGAGTTGCATGAGTCGGATGTGTGAGATTGAGATACTTTATGCAAACACTGTGCTCAATAATAACAAGTAAAATGACTTTAAAATGAATGTTTTTGTGACAAATATTTTCCTTCGGTTCAGTCGTGAGGATTTATTTGAATGTTTCAGCACTATGAATATTCCAGAGATCGAATCTGCTGGTGCCGGTAAGTTTTCTATTTTTTCACCATAAAACATTAGTTGGTGTGTGAAATAATATTGATTATAATATTTTAAAGAGATTATTTGATAAGAAATATTAATCAGTATTCACAGTAGTGAGTGATGTGCAGCGCATTTTCTCTATTAGAGATCAGTTTTATGAAAGCGTCACTATTTTACAGTAAATTTTTTAAAAAATAAATCAAAATTTTGATTACTCAACAAGCTGAAAAAAACTTTGAAAAAAATCGCTTAAGTTATTATTAAAATACAAATATGACTTAATATTTTTATTAATATTATAAATTTGATTGTCCTCATAACAAGTCGAAACTTTCGTAAGATTGCATTTCTTCTAATTAATTGATTACTTTAATCTTATTATCTGAGCATATATGGAAATTAAAATTGTTAATATAGGGACAGTAAAATCTCTCTATAAGGAGTTATTTGGGACCGAGAAAACTACCCCAATTTAATAAATAAATACAAAATAATTATTCAAAAAATTAAAAATTAAAATTAAAAGAATGGGACTTTTTCGATTGACCAATCCCGGACAAAGGGTTTTCAATTTCTTATGCATTTCATCAATTTCATGACAGTACCTCTCCGCTGTGATTGTTTCACCTGGATTCATGAAACTATAGTGGATGATTCCAGCATCACACCACCAAACTGTCACCAAACTGTTAGTTTCGGTTTTGGAAAGTGTTTCGGTACTTCATCTTTGTCCAACCACTATACAGATCGACGTCGGTTACCATACAGTATCCATTTCTCATCACAGGTAACAATACGATCAAGAAATGGATCGTTTTTATTGCGAAGATGATTGGCAGAACAAATTTCATAGCGTCGGTTCTTTTGATTTTCATTCAAATCATGTGGAACCCATTTATCAAGTTTCTTGATTTTTCCAAGTTGTTTTAAATGATCCAGGACTGTTAATGATGACTAATACCCAACCCATCTGCAAGTTCTCTGATTGTTGTACGGGGATCTGTTTCCACCATTGTAATCAAATTGTCGTTGTTCACAGCAACTGGACGACCACGACCTTCTTCATCTTCAAGGTTTTCATCTCC
>MQRK01182282.1:5469-18197 GCA_001938485.1 Girardia tigrina
CCGTACAACAATCAGAGAACTTGCAGATGGGTTGGGCATTAGTCATTCAACAGTCCTGGATCATTTAAAACAACTTGGAAAAATCAAGAAACTTCATAAATGGGTTCCACATGATTTGATTAAAAATCAAAAGAACCGATGCTATGAAATTTGTTCTGCTAATCATCTTCGCAATAAAAACGATCCATTTCTTGATCGTATTGTTACCTGTGATGAGAAATTGATCCTGTATGATAACCGACGTCGATCTGCACAGTGGTTGGACAAAGACGAAGTACCGAAACACTTTCCAAAACCGAAACTAACATCCCGTAAGGTTATGGTGACAGTTTGGTGGTGTGATGCTGGAACCATCCACTATAGTTTCTTGAATCCAGGTGAAACAATCACAGCGGAGAGGTACTGTCATGAAATTGATGAAATGCATAAAAAATTGAAAACCCTTTGTCCGGAATTGGTCAATCGAAAGTCCCATCCTTCTTCATGATAACGCTAGACCTCATATTTTAAAAGTGGCTCTTCAAAAGCTTAATGAGTTGGGCTATGAAACCCTGCTTCATCTACCATATTCACCAGACCTCTCGCCAAAGGACTTCTACTTTTTCAGGCATTTGTACAACTTCCTACGTGAAAAAATTTTCAAAAACCAAAATGATGCTCAAAATGCCTTCCAAGAATTCGTCGCTTCGAGACCGATGCATTTTATGCTGATGGAATAAAACAACTTGTTTCTCGTTGGTAAAAATGATGCCAACGGTTCATACTTTGATTAATAAACTTTTGTTTCTGTGAATTTGCACGTCTTTGCAGTTTGTGTCCCAAAACCACCATTATTTTTCGACCAACCTAATAAATACTAATGTTTCTTAACAATTTTAACTTACATATGATAGAAATAGTTGTAAGGTATGTAAAACAATACCAGTAATGCAATTAATGAAATAAAACAATGAAAAATAAAACGTAGTTCATGAAAATTAATTTTTTCACACATTTTAAGGACTTTATTAAGACTTTTGGCCACTACTGTTAATATACATTTTTTAATTAAGATTGTATTTGAGTCTTAATTTAAAATCGTAATTAAAAACTTGTGTATTTACATTTTATTTTCACGAATTATTTTACCCAGGTTAATTTATTGTCAAATATTAAACATTTTTAATTTATCTAAAAAAGCGTCTGCAGTCTACTGTCGCACAGTTCGCGATCCACCGATTGTCCACCACTGCTTTAAAATGTTTAAAACTATTTTAAAAATTTCAAAAACTTTGAAAAAATATTAGTTAAATTATTAAAACTGTCTCCCATTATTGAAAATTAAATTAAAAAAATAAATATATTACTTAAATTTCAATCAAAAAAATTTTCGATAAAATGAATTTATTTTTTTCAATTAATAAATTATTAATTTTTTGTAATTATTAAATTATTTTTATTAATTATTAAAAGAAATATTAAAATTTTAATATTTTTTTTTGATTTTTATAATATTTATTTTTCAATTATTTGAAAATTAACAATATCCAATTATTTAATAATAAAAAAAATGTTAATAAAAAATTCAAAAAACGAAAAAAAAATAAAATATGATTTAAAAATAAATGAAAATAAAAGTGTTATCAGATTTCGATAACAGTCCAAGGAGGAAGAGAAGGAAGAGGAGGAGGAGGAGAAAGAGGAGGATGAGGATGATGGGTTTCGTTTAAACGAAATTACTCTCATAAAGAAAAAAACCGAAAACCAAAGGGAAAAATTATTAAATTGAACAATTACTATTGCGAGGTGTCATTTCCTGATTGAAATAATCAATAAAATCAATGAAACTTTTATTAGCAATTTGATTTTCAAATTCAATTACACTGTGTAAACAGTATTGATTGCTGCAATTATCGGATGATATTCGACGGTCATGATTACTTGGGCCGTAGGCAAGTCCGATGTACCTACCAGTGACCATTGTTGTCAAGATATGTTTCATTGTAAATCGAATTGGAATTGGATTGGGCTCATTTGTTTTCTCTTTCGGTAATTAAATAACTGGTCGGTCATTAGTGACCGCTGTCGGCAAAATACTGATTAGAATATCGATGATTATTCGGTTTCTGTAAATTTGTTGTTTTACTGAGCTCGATTCGATTAAAACTATGCTACTCAAATCGGATAACAAAAAATTAATAATTTTCATTAATATTTTTTAATAATACTTTATTTATCTATTTTCTTTGAAAATCGACGAGAAATAAATAATTAATATGAAAAACAAAGTGATAAAATTTTTTTTGTTAATATTATATTATATTATATATTTATTATTTATATTTATCTATACGTAATTATTATTAAGTTGTCAAGTATGCAAGTTGTAAGCATTATGACAATAAATTTAACATTTTTTGGTCAGTTTTGTTTCGTTTGATTGTTACATATCTTGGCTATTGAACACATCAGTTAAAAAACGTGTTTAAAAATCAGTATTTTAAAAAATAGAAAAGACAGAAATTAGAACTAATATGTAGTACGAGTTCCTACGTGGAACCTCAGCATCAGAAACCGCGCGAACATCAATAGTGTTTCAAATACAATGCTACTACATATCAGACAGCCTCAAATTGGTTCAGAAATTTTATGAAAGGTAATTTTAACCTCAATAATGATTCTTGGGTCGCACAGGAATGCAGATAGACAATGACGAACTGAAGATAACAGTGGAGTCGGATCCATTATAAAATGCTCATGATAACGTTGGCTGTTACAAAGAAAAGAATATTGAATTACTTGACTCAAATTTGTAGAGTTGAAAATTTGGATATGAATTTAAGGAAAAGCAGAAACAAAAGCACTTGAATGCTTGCTTGATGAGGCTTTCTCGTTATAAATTCAATTACGTTTTGAATCGAATTGTTGCTTGTGATGAAAAATTAAGCAATGAAAAATTAAAATTAAAACTTTAAGCAAGCTGGGTAGACTCGAATGGAGCACCCAAACACAGACCAAATCACAACATTCATCAAAAGAAGCTGATGATGAGTTTTTGGTGGTCTATCGTAGCTATAATCCATTATAACTTTATGAAACCTCGTTCGTCAATCACAGCAGATGAATACTGCAAAAAATGTGAAAATATGATAATGAAACTCAAAGAAAAACAGTTGCGAATGGTAAACAGGTCGACGCTAATCTTACTCCACGACAATGCAAAACCACATCATACATTTTAGACTGTGACAAAACTATTAAAACTTTAGTTGGAACTTCTGCATCATCCTGCAAACTCACCAGATCTAGAGGCAAATGAATACCATTTCTTCATGAATTTGAACAACTTTTCAAAAGGGAAAAAAATTATTTTTTGAAGATGCCGTAAAAATGGTCTTTCAGAATTTCGCCCACCAAATGTTTATTTAAATGGCCTCAAAGTTGTGTGGATAATATGGGTGTATACAAACAATACAAAATATCTCTCAGCAATAAAATTTATTTTTATGTAAATAAAAAGTTATTTAATTTAATTAATAGTTATTTAATCTGTTCTCACACCAATAGTAAAACTAAAAATAAAATTCATCATACATTGAAAAAATATTTAAGATAAAAAGAAGATTTGTTAGACAAGATTTTTAAAAATCATTTTATACATCAACAGTATTTTAAGAAATTCGTATTGAATACAAAAGAAATAATTAAGATCCCGACCAAATGGAATTTTATTTTTTTCAACAAAATACGTTTGGATTCTGATGATACTCATTAAATTGGGAAATTCAATGACAAGATTCAATTTTCTAAAAGTTAATCAATAATTTCCTGTTTCATTTTGAAAACGATGTGATTTGTTTTTCTAAATAATCTGTTAAATTTATTTAATAAAATTAAAATTCATCCATTAAAAAATATATTTAGAGACAATATTTTTCGACGGATCGATCTTAAATCAAAGTTTAATCGGCAGTCTCAACGAGCTGCTTTAAATTTCGATTAGCTTGATTACATAATCATCATTTTTGCATTTATATACAGGTGACTTAAATTATTAATTATAGACTTGAAGATGACGGTTGATTCCTTGAAATTTACGTAGTGGCTCAATAAGTACATTACCTAAGGTAAAAAATGTAATAATAAATTCTAGCTTTTTGTATTATTAAATGAATTAATATAATTTTTATTTCCGTAATTGTTTTATTTTATCAAAAGCATTAATTTTTTTTGCCGCATTTATAATTTTCGCTAAAAAGATGATCAAAGACGTTTAATATCGCAGTGTTAAGAAGTTCTTTGGGTTGCAGAAGAAGGCGTGTTGTAAAATATACGATCTGTAGATGTGAACTAACCTAGATGAATCCCCATCTCTGACAACTGTTAAATATTGGGTCTGAGATTTTAAAGGTGGTCGCATCTCCATTTTTGATCCAGAAAAATCAGGTCTGTCACAAGAAAATTTTGATACAGTTGATGAAAAATTGCAGAAGTTATTCCAAAAAGAGCATCAAATTACCATTAAAATGCTGTTAACGAAGATCAACATCAGTATTGGTACAGCCCACGTCAAATTGAAATCCATGAGTATCAGAAAAATGTCATCCAGATTCCTTACTCGCATCTTAACTGATGAAAGGATGCGAAACCGCTTGAGGTGCATTCAAAACAACTTGAAAATGTAGGACTACGATGGTGAGACTTTCCTGGCAAATTTAATTAAAAAGGATTAAACCAACTTTAGTATGCATTTGCCGGAAAAAAAGAGTGAGTCATCAGAGTGAAAACTACCTGGATAGATGCGATCTTTGAAGATTCGATCACTGACAAATCATGGACAAGTGATAATTCTTCCTATTTTCTTGGATTATTAAGGTGTTTTTGTCATGGGTTGTACAGATAAAAGCACCACCATCAACGTTGCATATTACAGACAACTCATCTCAACCACCAGAAAGAAAAGTTAGAAGGAGAAGAATTCGCCATTATAGTTTCTCCACCACAATGCGTCAAAGCACACAGCGGGTATTTCTCTGGCTACTATTTAAAATGCTTGATTAGTGCTTGTGGATCATCCGCCGTACAGCCAGAATTTTTGTACCGAGCGATTTTTACCTCTTCGGACATCTAAAGAAGCATTTGAGAGACATCGAGTTTCGATCCAAAGACGATTTAAAGGTTACTTTGGATGACTTCTTCACCGCATGCACCTCAGAATTTGTCAAAAAAAGCGTTTCTTGAGTTGATTATTCGTAGGCGGAAGTGTGTGGAGCGAAATGAACATTATGTTGAAAAATGATGCTTCATACGCTAAGCTTGTTGTGTTATAAAAATGGAACTTTTAAGAATTCGTTTTCTTTGTCACGCCGGGTATTTATTTAAAGTGCAACTAATCGTCTCCAAATATATTTTTAATGGAATAAATTTTGCTTTTTTTTAAAATATTTCCTCACGCTTGAAGTTTTAATGTATTTGGTTCTATTATTTTATTTTAAAAATTTGAATTTCCGTTTTATTAAAAAAATAATTAATTATTTATGAGAACTTTTTAAATGAAAAAAAATTTGAACTAAATAAAAAAGATTTTCGAGTGTAAATATACCTAAAAAACTTATTCTTTTATTTAAGAGAAATATTTCTTTTAATTTATTTTATATTTTCATATATTGTTAGAAAATATCTTTTCTTTAACTTCTTTTTTAAAATACTTCTTGTTAGGAATTTGGTAAGCCCGTCAATTTTTTGAATTTAAAAAGAAAAAAAGTAAAACATTTTAAAATGATAATTCATTAAATTTTATAATTGTACGATTTAAAGTAGGTTTTCGTTAAAATTAGAGTTTAAAAATTATTGTTGAAAACATTTTACTTAAGCTTTAAATTAAATAATGGATATTATTTAAAAAATAGATTTTAAAATAATAAATTAAATACTTTTGAGATGAAACTAAGGATAAGATGTTGAAAATGTTTAAACAGAATAATTAGTTTTACAAATTAAATACAAAATAAAAAGGAAGTAGATTCATGAATGTATAAAATTAAAGATAAAGAAAATATTCAAAATAAATTTTAAAAAGTGTTTAGTTTTAAAAAAAATTATAATATCTAAAAAAATCAAAATAAATCTTATATTATATTATATTTGGATATATATTATATTTGGATAAATCTGATTATGAAATCTTCATGAAATGTTAGAAGGTCTACAATTCAAAAAAATAGATAATTTTCGAAAAAATGGGAAACTTCCACCTTTGAAAGATGAGGAATTTCTACGTTCTCTTTTGAAAAAACTTTGTAAAAACAATCACATGAATAAGAAGTTAGAGTCATGATGAGTTTGCTTTTCGTGAATTACTTACTTTTGCAACATCAAATGTTCATTTTTTGTTTAATGATAATTGGTATAAACAGGTAGATGGTGTTGCGATGGGTTCCTTTTTGGCACCAACACTTGCATCCATTTTTCTGTCTAACATTGAAAATAAAATTCACTTGTTCACGGGTGTTAGACCTTTAGCTTATAAACGATATGTTGATGATATCTTTCTTGTTTTCAAAGAGCGTAAAAATGTGTTGCCGTTTTTAGCTTATATAAATTCCCTTTATTCTAATATTATTTTCACGGTTGAGCTTGAGGAGAATGGTGTTTTACCATTTTTAGATTTGTTAATCGAGAGAAAAGGAAGTCGTTACGAGACAGAGATTTATAGAAAGAAAACAGATACAGGCCTATATACTACTACTAAAAGCTTCTGTGAACCTAAGTACAATAGAAGTATGATAAAGAGTTTGTTATTTAGGTGTTGGTCTCTATCATCAACATATGAAAAAGCAGATGCAAGCATAGATAAACTAACAGAACTATTGCAGAAAAATGGCTATTCGAAATCATTTTTAGAGATATTAACTAATGAGATGATAGATAAATTAATGAATAAAGAACATGGGGGTAAATACGAATTAAAACCCGATAAATTATCTAATGAAAATTCTAATATTGGATATACGCTAATCGTTCCTTATTCAGAAGGTTACAAAAAATTGAAATCATCTATTTTAAAATCAATCGATAGTAAAAATCATTTCTAAATCTTACAAAATTCAAAGTATGTTCAACAATAAATCTCGTACTCCTTTGAGTTTATGTTCCAATCTGGTTTATCAATTTTCGTGTAATGGGTACAACGCTACATACATTGGAGAGACGTCTCGTCATCTCTGTAAACGGATTCAGGAGCATGGACGATTGGGTAGTGGGAGTAATATTGCTGGACATATGAAGGGTTGTCCAGGGTTTGCGCAAAAATAGGAAAACATCGTTCCTCAAAATTTTGTTTGAAAAATCGTTAATTGTTATATTGATAAATATGTGTCACGAACGCTACCGTTGATCACGAACCCAACACTTCTAAAATATTATTTTGTCGTCAAAAAAACATTTCCAAAAATTAATTTTTTTGTTTTATAAGAAAAAACGTTATTGAAAATCTCAACAAATTCCGCCAAAGACGGCTTCGGTTTTTTTTGTTGGTCTGGAAATCCCGAGCATAAAAAATTCAGATTTTTTTTTCTCAGAAAAAAAGTTTTCTTAAAAAAAACACAACATAAATCAACCAAATAGATTAATTTATTTTTCCATCGAACAAAACAATTAAAACTAAGAAAATTTTTTGATTGTTGTAAAATAATTCTAATCTTCCTGTAAGCTGATTATCTATCAGTTATTCTCTTTTAGTGGGGAAATTGATTCCATGTCATTTTTGAAAAGCAGGTTTCCGTTGATTGGATGCAGATGCGAGTGCCTTCAGCATCCTCCGACCGAGAACACCGTCTCAGAGAGCGACACGCGTTCTCGACAAGGAGACAGTTGAACACCGTGCATTTCCAGTACGAACGGCAAAAAACAGCCATTTAATCATTTACTGAATAAATTTCCGTCAATTACATTCAAACCTAATCGAAATTTTGAGCCATTTCTCCGTCTTGTTTCGCAATTCACTTTTTTCAATTGAGCTTAGATATTTATATCTTTTTGTTGCTTTTCATTATTCATTGGAAATCGAGATCTCTCAGGAAATCTTTAGACCTCTTTTCTTTTCCTTTAAGAATGAATTACTATTTTATTCTTTTGTTTTCAATTCATTTGATTTAAATTTAATTAAAAGCCTTTAGTATCGGATTTTTCATTTGAATTTATGACTTTTCAATTCTGAATTATTTATGAAAGTTTATCAAGTAAAAAAAATTAATAATAATAATAATTTATGTTAATTATTGCTACTTATAGCAATATTTGAATTCATTAATGTGCAATTAATACTTTGTATTATAAAACAAATTCAAACAGATTTTCTAATTCCTTTACTAATTTAAAAATCGGAATCGCCAATCTTTATTATTTTTTTTAAAATAATCTTTTATTTTTGAATCCTGATTAATGTTTAACATTCAAAAATTATTATTTTTTCAAACTGGAAATTTTCAAGAATATTTAATCCAATTTTGGTTTAATCTTATTTATTCTAAAATAATATTTAGTTTTAAACTATTAAGAACATTTAATTCTCAAGTCATTAAAACATTTTATTTTAAATTATTACATGATTTTAAGTAATTAATATTTATTCCAATTTTACTATGAAAGTTTATTTCGAAATTTAATTTAAAAAATTCTTACACAAAATTTATAGTTTAAAAAATTATACTTTTTTCTACCTTTTTAATTGGAGATTTACAGTGAAAAATTTAGTTTACTTGCTGATATGAATACAAAAAAATCTTTTAAAACGTTTGATTTCCTTTAATATGGTTATTCTCTTAATACACGAGTCAATCCTTAGGCAGTCTTAGCATCCAATAAACTTCTATTCTTCCATCAAAATTGTCTCATTTCTTGGAAAAAAGAGCTCACACAATTACTAAATTTGACACAGAGAATAAAAAAAAGTAAGAAGAAGATGTTCTGACAATAAAAAGTGAAGATTATTAATCACCGTACAATTATTACCATGAAAGATCAAAACCTAATTTTCGAAAAATTAAATAGACTTTAAACATGTTTTTATATTTTTGATTGAAAATTCGACATTTGGTTTTGAAATTAAAATATAGAAATAGATAATCTATACAAAGTGGTTCAAATGAAAACGAGTAAAATAGAAAAATAAATAAGTTTTAAAATTTCAATATATATATTTGAAAGAATTGTTTTGAAATGGATAATTTTATACCAGAAAGAGTATCAAATCTCGACCTGTCTACCATACTTAGAGGGTTCCTCAAAAAAGATTGGTTCTTTCAATAGAAGAATGAGAATGCGCATTTTCATGTGTCGAATGAAGTTCATGCGGTAAAATTTGGTAGGTCAGAAGTTTTTTATCATTCTTAATTGGATTTTAACAAAGGCATACAAATATTACTATGGTTTGCAATACCCGTATTTCGAAAGAAAATTAACTTCGGTAATACCGGTATTATGGAGTTTGAAAACCGGTATTAAAATTAAGAATTAAAAACTTTTATTCAAATACAATATTTACACTCTTTATTTCTGAAATTATTATTTTTTATTTTTTTAAATTAATTCAAAGTTCATTGGAAAAAATGAACTTTTGTAATCTTGGTCTTGCAAGACTTCATAGTTCAATGCTTGCTGTAAAATGTTTTGAAATTTTAAAATTTTATTAAAGTTGTCTACATTCAAACGTCAGTTAGATAATTTTGTGTGTCGTACAACATATGGTGCATCTGTAATGAGATAAAATTAGTACATTGTCAAAATTGGAGATCAGTTTTGCTTTGTCCATGGAATTCAGTTGGCAGTATCAGATGTTCTTTCTAAAAAAGAATCTTATTTTGATAACATAAGAGATGAACATCTATCCTCAGTCTGTTTAAATTAAGATGACTCATCAGATGAACAAGATGAGAATTACGAAGAGGTGATTTTAGTATCTGATGAAACAGAAGAAGTTGATGTGCTGAAAATGAATCATTCTATAGATCCATTAATTGCAAAAATTCGTAAGGTTATGAAAATTTTCCAGAAATATCCAACCAGAAATGGTATTCTTCAAAAATATGTTACATTCGAAATAGGAAAGGAAAAATGTTTACATTTCAATAGTATATCTTTCTTTATACTATACTATGTACTCTCACAATTACTTTCAAATCCAGTAGTGACAAAGATAGCTAAAAAATAAAGATGAAATATAAAAATCATTATGTTGGACGAAAAATGATGAAAATATTGACGTTGATTTGGAGATCACAAGTCAATATCAATAATTACATACAAAATAATAAAGAAGAAATTGTTTTAAATGAAAGCGGAATAACCAAGTAAAAACTAAAAAGAAGAAGGACGCCAAAATAAAAATTTTGAACACTTGGTGACCGATATTGAAGATTTAATTCTCTTCCTGTTTTATCGACATCATCAAAAAAGTTTGTAAATTGATCCCAAAGACAGATCAAATCATTCAAGATTTATACATCGTCGAATTGGGAACATTGTTTCATACATCCGATATAAACCAGGAACAGATCAATCGGCACTTCCTTTTTTCAAAATCTAATAAAAGTTTAAAAGAATTAATCAGGGTCATATTTGGCATCATACTACATAACCAAATACGATAATTGGAGCCGTACATCGACAACTTAAATTATCATAATTATGATAATCAATTGTTTCACTTATGTCGGAAAAACAACTGAAAATATTTTAACAGTATAAAACGCAAAATGTACTTGAGTTTTATTTGCAGCTTACCAGATGTTGTTATCCGATTTGAAGAATTGTGGAACAAAATTTATGTCTCCCAAAAAACTTGTCTCAAGACTTTGTGGGCACCCTAAGAAAAAATCAAAATGTATTTGTAGTTAAAATTATTCTCAACATAATTCATAATAAAAAAAAATAATAATTTAAAACAATCAACTACTATGACTGTATTCAAACTAGGGCGACCAGATCTCCGGTCTTGACCCGGAGACTCCGAGTCAGCTTCGAAGGCTACGTTTTGCTAGTTAAGAATATTTAATCGTAATCTGATGATAATGCAAATGTGAATTTCGGTGTTAAAAATATCTCAAATCAACAGTGAATGTTTTTTTTCTTTTGTGTTTCTAAAAAATATTTATAAAAACTACTTGTATCTATATAGAAAAAATACAAAAATATAGAGGACAGGAAATGTAAACTTCCGTATTGTTAACTGTAAAAATACAAAACAGTGAATGGTAAAATATCAAAAGAGCAAGAATCAAATGGATCTCAATTGATTCGGTGTCGTAAAATTAATAATAGTAATCTCACTTAAGTGTCTTTTGATCTTCCAGAAATAAAAATGTATCGCCGTAGATGACGAACTGTCCTCGGATCGTAAGTCGACTGACACGAAAAGAAAGAATAGCAACAGTGCTGAATTCAGGAAGTCGTTTCCTTTTTCGGAGTTTCTAATACCAATGTATATTTAGTGGATTTTTTCTGTCTCCTGTTGATTTTTCACTTATCTTAGCCCCAGAAGAAGATCCTGAAAAGGTTTCAGAAATATTATACGATTTTAATATAAATAAATATAACTCGTGATGTGTAATAATTAATATCTATTTCGAATTTCTAATAGAAATTACAGATTTGTCTTATTAATTTTTTTAATGAGTTTTATTAATTAATGAATAATTTATTTTATCACTGTGTTTAGTACTGTCACATCTATAAACATGGGCATGGTTCCAAGGAACCTAAAATTGTGATAAAAATTGCGCAGGAATTTATTGAATAAAATTATATAAAGTTATTATAATTAGCGGTCACAAATGAATATTTATTTACTGGAGAAAAATATTTCTTTTTTTTAGGTGAGTTTATGAGATAACTGTTAGGATAGATCTTTCAATTTCGTAGTTTTACTATTGCTGTCACTTTTTGGACAAACTTGGTCTTGAAATTTATTTGGAATCTACCTAAACCGAAGATGAAAATATGATGATGGGACACTTATGGACGAAAGAAAAATTGATAAGTTCATAAGTAACGTTAATAATTTATGATGATGACTTAGCACAACCGAGAGACATAATTGTTCATATGAACAGCTATGTTGTATAATGCTTTAACTCGAAAAGGGTCACCGTCCTTTTAAAAGAACACTGCATAAATATTTTTTTACATCAATTTGACGACTCAGCAACAGGCGACATTAGGTGCAATAGTCTTTTAAAAGGACACCCTATTACAAAAAGACCGTATGAAACAAAAAATATTTTTTAATGTAGAACAAGTTATTTAGATATAATAAACCAGAATTAATATCAAAAATTCATTTTTTCTAAAGGAAATAGTTTCGGCCCCATTAGGGTTAAATCTGATATATGTATCTACATTCAATTATTATACCCTTTATCACCTCACTTTTTCGTATATTTTTTTGCATTTGAATGATTGTTAATTTGTTTTTGTTTATTTATTTTTGGATTGAAAAAGAAAGTAAATTAAACGAGAGAAGAAACAAAGAAGAAGTCCTGAAGGAAAATTCATTTTAAAATTATTATTATTACTATATTGTTATAATAATAATATAGAAGGTTCAAAAATCAATATTACGAGAGTAATGTTCGATATACAGCTGTGGACAAAAGTCTGTTGACTTTCACATTTTCTACACATTAAGTGCACAAAATGATAATATGTTATTAAAAAAGCTGTAGACAAATGAATAATTTGTATAAATCATA
>MQRK01182293.1:1371-12410 GCA_001938485.1 Girardia tigrina
TTAGTTTCGTCATCTCAGTCTCCACAATATGTAGATATGATTCTTCCCCAACCTACCACAGCAATATATTTACCGCAACCTCAGTATACTCATCAAACTTCAGGTGCTGTAATTCCTAATACTAACAATGAACAACAAATTCAATTTAAACAAAATGAGCAAGAATCGGCTGGATCGGCAATCGCAGCACCGGGGCATACATTAGCTGATTTAAAAGTAGGCTTTCATTCATCTCCACAAACTCCTAGTAGTAATAGTTCTAATTCTGCTACTAGTGTTTCAGCACACGACGTTTTATATATTCCTCACACTAACACTAGTACACATAATTCAAATAATGATTTTTCAATCGACAAAGTAAATACAAATATTATTGAATCAAATGGGGATGAGGAGAGTCAGAATTCAGATTCAGATAAATTCTCTGGACTTACGGCAATGGTCAGATCGCCTTTTTCGGATGGTTCTGACGATCTATATGACGGTCCTTACAAAATCATTGACCAAAAGAACCAATCTTTCACATTGGATATAAATGGTATCCATGCACAAGTAAATCAAAGAAGAATGAGATTTCGGTTTGAAAAACCTTACGACCAACTAAATCTCAATTATTATGACCCCAAATTACTCAAGAAAATTGTTATGAAATCAACGAACGATCAAAATCCCAACGATCCACTTTTAAGAGGGGGACTTGTGTAGTGACCTACTCTTTTATTATAATATAATTCCTATAATAAAATTAAATTGATTTTGTAAATTGATGGATTTAACAGTTAAGTTGTAATAGTTTATTTTGAATAAATATTTATTATTATTCTCTGGAATTTTTACAAAAAGTGGGGATATCCAAAGAAGAAAAATCCTCAACAGTAACCTACATAGATGACATTTTAATCGGAAGCAAAAATGAAGAAGAACACAAAAAAGATTTAGAGAACACATTCAAATTATTACAAATTAACGGCATAAAAAGTAATCTCAAAAAATGTGAATTTCTTAAAAATAAAATCAATTTTCTTGGTTACCATATCAGTCACAACAAAATTGAACCAATCCCAGAAAAAATACACAACATCACAAAATTACAACCACCAAGAAATGTTCATGAAATTAGGAGATTTTTGGGAATGATCAATTTCTATCATGATTGCATTCCGCATTGTTCCGAACTGTTAGCAGATTTTAACGAGCAGATCAAAAATAAAAAGAAAAATGAATATATCACTTGGAATGACACACTCGAAAAACAATTCAATAAAATTAAAAAAGAAATAAACCAAATGACTGGGCTCGAAATGCTTCAAAACAATGGAAAACTAAGTTTGACAACTGATGCATCAAACATAGCACTAGGAGCCGTACTAGAACAGGAAATAGAAAATAAAACATCACCTTTAGGTTTCATTTCCCAAAATCTAAAAGAAGAAGAAACTAAATATTCTACTTACGACAGGGAACTCCTAGCAATCATCAAAAGCATCAAACACTTCAAACACATATTAGAAAGCAGACAATTCAAACTATACACGACCACAGACCATTAATACATATGTTTAACATGAAAGACCCAAGCCCACGTCACTAAGACACATAAATTACATCTCGCAGTACAATTTGGAAATAATACACATATCAGGAAAGTCAAACATTGTAGCCGATTATTTGTCTCGAACAGAAAGAAACGATATACACTTCAACGCATTAATTAACATCGATGATATCAAAGGCAAAGAAGAAGAAGTAGCGAAAGAATGTAGAAAATATAAATCCCTAGAAATAATCAAACACGAAGATTGCTTTTATGACAACAGCACACAACACAACCGAAAAACAAGACTCTTAATTCCCAAAGAATACAGGGAAAAATGTATCAGCTCAATACACAGCATGGGACATTATTGTTACAAAGCGACATATCAAATGATCCATCTCCAAGTTTGCTGGCCACACATGAGGAAAGGCATCAAAAATTTCGTAGATAGGTGTTTGGTTTGACATCTCAACAAAACAAGCAAACATCCAAAAATTAATAAGATAGATTATCCGGAAACAGACAAACTATAAACCATACACATTGACATCGTTTTTCCACTACCTACAAACAAAAGCATAAAGTATCTTTTAACAATGATAGACAGAAACACGAACTGGTTCGAGGCAATCCCCATCAATGATATACCGGCCGACACAGTTGTAGAAAAACTAGAACGGGACTGGATCCCTTTCATTTTTATATATATATCCCTTTCATTCATTTATACTGGATACTGATGACAGTTTCAACACAATTGGAGCAATATTATCCCAAAGAGACAAGAACGGACGTGAGAGAGTTCTTGCATATGGTTCACACTCTATGAATAATCATTAAAAAGGATACTGCATTACTAGGAAAGAGCTGTTGGAATTGTATTACTTCTGTCAGTACTTTAATCATTATTTATACGGGAAGCGATTCACTTTGAGAACGGATCATAAGGCAATTACGATATGGTTAAAACAAAAAAAACGATAACGGCGCAATTTCAGACATGGATAAATTATTTATAAAGCCTGGACATACACTTAGAATACAGAAAAGGAACAGACCATTCCAACGCGGATATGTTATCTCGGAATACATGTGATACATGTATACAATGCTTGATGGCTCATGAAGATAAAGATGATGATGAAGATAAAGACTCGAAGAATCAACGTACTGAACATATCGCAGATATTCAAATATCAAAAAGAAGAAATAGAAGAAATTAAAAGAGACCCAAGTTCAGGTAAAGACAGAAAGCTTACGATTGAAGACGGCATAATAAGAACAAAAATGGGGAAGATTTGGATACCAAAGTCAAAAAGAGAAGAAATGATCATACAAATACATACGTTATTGTCGCACGCGGGTGAAGAGAAAGTAACGAAATACATCTCAGAAAATTATGACATGATCAAACGAAATGAAATAATAAAAGAAGTAATTGGACAATGTGATGCATACCAAAAAAGTAAAACATTAACGACCGCTACGAAGGAAAAACGGGTGACACTGGTCGCAAATGAACCATTTGAGAAAGTGTACATAGACATATGCGGACCACTAAAGGAGACTTGGAGAAGAAAAAGGTATATTGTTGCAATCATAGATCAATTTTGTAGGTACATAACCAAATTAGCTTGCAATCTACAAACCGTTTCCTATTTATTCGACAGGAAGCTTTGAACTTAATACTCTTCTTAAATTTTTTAAATCCATCAGAATTTTGTATTTTGATTATTTGTTTGTATTCTTCAATGTTTTCTTCATTTAGTTCTTTCTTAACGCTTGTTTGTGTATATAATTTGTCCAATATAAATATTATTTTGTGATCTATCTGTTTTTTTGTGTTTATGTTATCCCTCAAGTATTTTAAGTTATCTCGAAATAACCAAACCTTTAGCAAAGGTTTCAGATTTAAAACAAGATTGTAAATTGCCAGTGATTACGCACTAAAAACGTAACTTTGAATAATTATTCAATTACAATTATAATTGTAATATTACAATTATAATTGTAGATAATTCTTTAGTGAAAATATACTATCAAGTCATAACGATTCGAATATTAGTATATAAAGCGAGGTTATGGAATTGAAACTCGACAATTTAACAATTCTTGAAGAAAATCAAAAAGATGAACGAATGAAAATATTCTTTGTATCGTATACAGTTTCGTAGAGTGAAGGTGCAATGAGGGGTCGTTTATTTGGATGCCAGTTACTCAGGGGGCGCAAAAATAATAATCTTAATGTATGTTTTAATATATAAATGTTAAAATCTTAGAAAGATTTAATTTCTATAGATTCATATACATAACTGTATTTTTTTGAGAAATACATTTTGTTCATTTAAACTTTAATTGTAAAATAATGGGATTAATGTTTAAATATCTGAATAATATTTATATCAAAAATGATGTTATAAATCTAAAAGAGACTGTTAATTTCAAAACAATTTTTTATGGGAAATATGTAAATTGATATATATTATATATATAATATAATATAAACAGATTGTAGAGAAAATATTTCTTCTTTGTTTAAATAGTAAAATATTTTAAAACTTATTTTGAAATTTTAATAATGATATGAAAAGTCTCAGTGACACTCAGAACAGAAAACGAAAATCAGAGCTAGAAAGAATAAGATAGGTCTGCAAAAAATCTTGAGATGCATTTTCAATAACTAGGACGACATTACAGTGGGCGACTTTACCGCGAAAAATTTACAACAAAAATGTCAATAAGTGAACAATGTCATCTAAAATATGAATAAAAATTTTAATTATGTAATGAATTACAATGAATTACAATGCATCATACAAATGTTTTAATTTTAAAACATAAATGGATAGAAAATTTCAGATCGACATGACATTTAATTATTCCTTTTAAATATAAAAAATAAACAAATAATATACGAAAAATTAGTAAATTCATAATTTAAAAAATTCAAATAACATTCTAGAATAAATGAATAACACACCAAAAAAATGTGATGTGTAAATAGAAGAAAGATACAAAAACAGTAAACTGATATATTAAAATAACGGAATAGTAAATATATACTTTAATCCAAAAAGTTTAAATATGAGCAACACCTCTAAGATAATCCAATATTGGTAAATTATTGTTTTGCTCAACGACACGTTCAATCCTCTCACTTACTTCGGCATAAATTTGCGATGAGAATTGTGGGAATTCTTCACCTGCTCTAATGCGCTGCAAAATTAGTTCAACAAAATCTTGTTCAGTACGAAATTGATTTATCAAACTATAAACAGTTGGGTGATTGCAAGCCGTAGAATTTTGAGACACCGATGCCAACCTTCTACTGCATTGTTTGTGCGTGGTAGATGAGAAATAACGTGGTCATATACATTCCAACACTGAATTGAATATCGAGGACGTAATCTTCGTTCTCCACGAGCACGGCCAATATATGTATTCTCAAAATATGCAAAGACATCATCGAATTCTGGATAATCATTAGAAAGATCAAGTAAAGCCAAAAAGACACTAATAACATCATCCACAGGAACAAACGCTAAGGCCATCAGTGATTTCAGAATGGTTCTAATTTTATCATTGTTTAAATAGAGACCCGGAAGATTTGTTTCTTTTATTTTTTTTCCAAATTGATTGGTTCAGATGAAAAATTATATATATATATATATATATGTGTGTGTTATATAGGTTATAATAATAATTTATTTTGGGAATTTAGATTCGTTTGTTTTAACGAATATCCAATAACGTTTGATATCCAATAAAGATAATCAGAGCAATATTGATTTATTGCCATTACTGAGATTGAATGTATAATTTAAAAGAACAGTTAAATTTGCCTTTTGGTGATATACTTAATGTGAATTATTTTATAAAGACATGTGGAGACATTCATGAACCATGGTATGAATTGATGAGAATATTTCAAAGTTATGGAAACAGTATTGGAACGAAGTTTTGGGAAATAATTACCAATGAACACGGAATCAAACCGACCACTGGTGTTTATGAAGGCGACAGTGATTTGCAATTACAGAGAATTTACGTTTACTTTACTTCTGGAACTCATGGAAAGTGTGTTCCGATCAGCGTCATGGTTGAATTGAAATCTCTATTACGTACTGAATTCGAATCTTGGGAATTTTTTTCAACCAGATTATTTCATCGGAGGTTCCTCAAGTGCTTCTAACAATTGCAAAAGACATACGGCTCTCTTCAGGGCCAAAATTCGTGATTGGAAATTAGTGACAAATGGGAAAAAAACACAGCCTTTAATAGTAGCATTGCAAAATACAGTTGAAACAGCGTTCATTGTTCCTTTTTCAAAATCCATCTTAATAGTTTGTGGATTTAAATTTGGTTGTTGTCTTAAAAGCTCTTCAAACATGCGAGTGTAATTTAATTGAATTTTATTGGTCACCAATGCATAAACAAGAGGGAATACTTTGTTTGGTTTTAAATCATGTATAGTATAAACTTGGTAAAATAATCGAGAGGTGACAGAGAATGTCCCATCCATAAACCACTTTTCACAAGAAGCCATCAGATTTATATTTGCAGTTGTACTGAAGAGCATTATCCGGTTGGCATCATTAGATCCAGAATCGTATATCATAAAAGATTCATTTCTAGTAGTAAACCTCAAATTTTCAGGAATATTTATTTCTGAAAGATGATTTGGATTTGGCCAAGGAGCATTCTCTTGTTTTCGTTTTCGTTGAATTGTACGTTGACTAGAAGAAATATTGGAAGAAAAAAAAACTTGGAAGAAATATTGCAGCGTCAAGTGGAATTCCAGTCCTAGATTTCTGAATAATTTGCCTCGGGGCCCCTACTGTCTGCGATGCACGAGTTGCAACCACCTGAGCAATGTGCCTAGCGACAACTCGTTGTTGTTTGTAGTACGAATTCTTCCTTTACATTTATGTTAATCATAAGCAACACAGCGCCAAGATTTTCCATCTAGGGATTTTAAATCATAATCAAAGCAATAAGAATAACCTGCATACGCAACAATCGGATTTCCAGATTTTGAAGTAAAGAATTGATTATTCATGCTGAAAAAAGTGTGAGAGAAAAAAATTTAAGAAATTTATAATATTTTAAGGTATATTTTTAAAGGTATATTAACGTAAATGGAAAATTTTATTATAAATATTATATTTTAATGAAGTATTATTCGGTAATAATGGCAAAAAATATCTTAATTAAAAATTTTAAGAAAATTGAATTTATTTAATTATTTAATATCAATATTATAAATTTTTAATATTTTTTTCTGAAAAAATCCGCGGTAAAGTCGTCCGCTGTAAAGTCACCCACGGTAAAGTCGTCAGTGGTAAAGTCGCCTCACCATATAAACAATACATCAGAAAAACCTGTCAAAATCAAGACTTTACATGTAAATAAAAAACAAATGACTTCATAAAGTTCGATATGAGGAATTTGATGATTATGTTACCACAAAGTAGGATAAATGAAATGAGTTAAGTATTCTAATGAGAAATAACCATCTATCCAGCAATTTAAACATTAGTTTAAAAATGCATATTTTGGGTCTTAAAATAGTTTTTAGTTACATCAATTACTTAGCCAATCAGAATTTATCTATAGGAGGAAAGCTTTAAAAATACGAAACATTTGAGAGACACAAATATATAAGTACGATAAAAGAGGACTGGATTCCAAACAGTAAAAGAACAGATTTTATAGAACATAGCACAAAATACTATGTCATTCTGATAGTTAAAAAGTTTATAATTACTTGAAAGATGATTTTGATATGAATAATATGTGAGTAACAATTTACGAAATCGTACGAAACTGTAAAAAATGCCAATAAAGATTCTAATAACAAAAACAAAAGAAAGTCACATTAAACAATTGGCTGATGAACAGTTTCAAAAATGTACATGGATTTCTGTAGACGATTCAAATGAAATATACTAGTACATATTTGTCATAATCGACCAATTTAGTAGATATATTAGTTTGAACGCTGGGACACATCAAGATGAGAAAACCGCACGAAAGGTCCAACTTGACAGATGAAAAAAGAATTTCGGACCACCAAAAATCCATGCGGACACTAGAAAAAACATTTGAAGCAGCACTGTTCAAAGATATACTGAAGAAGTTTGAAGTATAAATGTTTGACTTACCATCACAATACAAAAGAAATCATTGGAAGGCAATTCAGAAAAAATTGAGAAACTATGAATAATCGAATGAAAGATGATGTCCATAAAAATGGGGCAACAATCTTACTAAAAATTGAATTAATGTTGAATGGACCAATTCAAGCTCCTACAGGTGTTTTACGAGCGACAATGATATTTGGTAAGAAGATCAGACATTGGTTGAAAGATAACAAGAAAAATAGTTGTTACAAAACGAAAATGAGCAGTAATATGATAAAGACAAAATGAATATTTCAAACCGTGTGCAAAGGGATTGGCAAAGAAGGAAAATGCAACAAAATCGATACAGTAAAAAACCGAGTAGATTAAAGAAGTTATGAATTAGAGTTAGATGATGGTAGAATTATGTTCTGGGATGTAGAATGGTTAAAGCCCTTTTAATCGAGCGAGGTGTGAGGAATTGTCATAATGTATGTTGCTTCATGTTTGAATGTCGTGTATTTATTTGGAATAGTATCTCTCTTATAGTTTCAATAGTTTAATGACTGAGTGCGAAAATATTACTAACTTTAAAATCCTCTATCTTCAAAACTATATTACTGATTGAAGAAATATCGACTATTTTTAAAAATGTATTTAATTCAAAATAATTTTAGTAAGAAAAGAAAGATTATTTATTTTTTTAATAAATTCTATGAGCTTTTCCGAAATGCCTGCCACTAGGCTTGCAATTGTAGTTTCTGTCACGTTTTTGGCAGCATTATTCCACTTTTTCCGAAAATCTGCTATTATCTCTTCCCTCTTGTTTGTTGTCTTTAATTGCCTTTTTATCAGGGCTCAATATCTTTCGATTGGGTGAAGCTTTCTACAATTTGGTTGGTTGGCCTTTCTTTGCACCAAATCGACGTTATTGTCTTCGTACTACTTCTTGGCTGCCATACCATGCCGAATCCGGCCAAAAGAAAGTAGGATCTCCGTGCTGACTTATGAATGGTAATAAAAGCTTTTGCAAGAACTCCTTTACATAAACTTCTGTGTTTATTGTGCCAGATGTGACAAAGCGTTTACTCATTTTCCCACATCCACATATAGCCGGCCAAACAAGAAATATTTTGGGAAACTTAGATTTTTTCTTGCTTCTATATTTTTCTTCAACTTCTCCTCTCTTAGTTATAGAGTAAAATTCTTGTCTGGGTAGCTGGGAAAACTCGCGGAGCATATAAGTCTCATCATCCATAACGCAACATTTTTTCATCGCAGGAAAACCAGATTTCAACTTTCTGGCTCGCTGCTGCGCCTTTACGTTCTTGCTAGCGTTCCGGTCTGGTACTGTTTGAACTTTATACGGTTTTAAACCCACAGACTGTTTAATTTTCCGAACTGTTTTCTCTCCACAATTTGTCTTTACTGCCAGTTTTCGATTTGATAGACGACGATTTCTCTCTAACAGAGCCTCTAGTTTCTTCACATTCTGTGTACACGAAAAACCCTTTCTTCTTTCCGAACTAATTTTTCTAAAAACGCTCAAGTTCTCATTGAAGTTTTCAATAACGTTAGAAACTGTTTTCTGACAAACCTTTGCCTTTCTGGCAATTATTTTGTGACTTGATAGTGGATTTTCTTGAAATAAAAGAATAATTAATTCGCGACTTCATGTTTCTGATGACATATTTATGAAAAATGAAATTTAGAAATGAATACTAAAATGAATTTTATTTTTATTTATTCAAAAAATAGCCTGCTTGATTAGATTTTTGTAATTTGTGAATTTATGTTGTAGTTATAGAGATTTGAAGTTAGTAATATTTTTCGCACTTAGTCCTTACAATTGTGCAATGACACAAAGTTGTACTTTGGAGTAAAGCGAATTCTTTTAATAAAAACAAAATGTTCAAAATCTTTGAACTCAAGAGTAATGTGTTCAAATCCAATCTTGCAAATATGTTTTATTGCCTATAATTGCATACAAGCTATAGGAATAGCAGCTAGATCTAGATAGCTGAATATGTCTTTTGAAAAGTTTTGCTGTATTCCACTTTGTTGATAACGTTCTTATTTGCACTTTGCTATATCATATATTGCTTATTTTTGACAAACATTCTTGGACATGCTTTATTTTTAAATAATGTGAGAAAAAGAAGCAAGAAGAACTAATCACATATCAATTATATTCTCTTTGTTCGGATTGTTGGTAAGCGACATAAAACCTTTTATGACTTCCTCTTGACAAAAAAAAGACATTCAAGCTGTGAATAAAATCATTTCCATATACTAAAAACATTTTTTTATTAATCAAAATGGTAAAAAATTATTAAAAAAAGATGATTATTCTGAATAATTAAAGCAAAAATAAAAATCTTTAAAACAAATTAATCTTTGATTAACAAAATGAAAATATTTTCTTTTTATGATCCAGACTCAAAATTTATTATAACATTAAAATCGCGGTGAAGAATAGTTTTAAAAAGACAATTAAAATATTTGTAAATTAATTTAATTACGTCGAATTAGGAATCGGTTTAAGACATTTTCTTCTTAATTAAACAATTGTAAAAAAATATTTGAAGTCGCAATTATTAAAAGAAGAAATTAGTTATGAGAATGAATAAAAAGATAAAAATATAATTCAAATTTACTTCAAAAATAAAAATTTATAATAATAAATTATGCCTTTATAATTAGTAAATCAAAACCTCAAAATTAGCAAGTTTATAACCATTTGTAAAAGTTGTTAAATAAACCTTAGCATTTTATAAATTAAGTTATATGTGTTAAATTAAGCATTAATTATTTAAAATTAGTAATTATTGAGAATCATTATATGAGTTAAGAATAAATGAACGATCAAGATGTTGTAAATTGTAAGAAGAATCACCCGAGCCCGAAGAGGCCTTAAATTCTGCGATAATTCACTTTAAAAATGCAAATCTTTATTAGATAAATAGCATTTCAGTATTTTTCACTGAAAACACCTCAAAAGGTAATTTAATCAATGTAAATGAGGTTCTTTTAGAGTATTCTTTTTCTTCAATTCTTCTCTTAATAAGAAACGATACATCATCGAAAATAATTTGAATCTGAGAGTTTTTAAAAATCATGAGCATAATTAAAACTAAAACATTGACATTCTACAACGTTAGGTTTATTAAAATTAGATCTAAATGCATCTTGACCAAGACTACAGATCTCTAAAACACCTCAATGAACGACGAGGAATTATTTTGTATTTAACACTGGAAATTTTCAGGATCCAGAAAACAACAATTAATTTTTTTAATTTAAAAACAGTACGTTTAATCAGTGCTTTTACAATGACCAATATATATATATATATATATAGATATATATATATATATATA
>MQRK01182297.1:12427-28720 GCA_001938485.1 Girardia tigrina
GGGCCCCGCCGTTAGACGTTTCCACGATCCTGCCCGGAGTAGCATTGCCTTTTAAAGAGGTGGATTGCGAGCCCTAGCCCTCCGTACTATGTTGGTCAGCACCCCAACAAGGCAAGCTTCGGACACTTTAGCCTAGAGCGAACTCTAGTTTCCCTGGGACACCACGTGGAGGTATGCCCGACTGGCTTAACACAGGTTACCGAAGTAACAAGTCCCCACTTTCTGAGTAACTCAT
The DNA here is from genome assembly GCA_001938485.1 of Girardia tigrina. NCBI lineage: Eukaryota > Metazoa > Platyhelminthes > Tricladida > Dugesiidae > Girardia > Girardia tigrina. The sequence continues at coordinate 12,663 of MQRK01182297.1, forward strand.
TTATCACTCTTCTCAGCAGTACCGACAGATACCAATACCTCAATATTTACGATTTGATTCAAAGTATCTGTATGTCTTTCGTCTGAGATGTTTCAATAATTTACAGTGCCATTAGTATAATTAAAATTTATTCTATTTTCAAATAACATATGCGTCTACAACCATCCTTTGGTTTTAAAGCTTTTTTGCAGACAAGTCTGTGATCTTAAAAGTTAAATGTGTTTCTTCAGCATTTATTGTTTCCATAACCCTCTTCTAGATAAACTGAGTTTCTGTCGTTGATTTTTCTTGGTTATCTAGAACTTTTGGATTGAATATGATGCCTAAAGTAATATGTGTATGTATGTTAGTCTATTAAAATATATTTTATTGTAGAATCTTGTTTTTTAACAATTTCAAAGGCTTTGAAACAGTTCAAGCTTTGTTTGTCATCATTTCCACTATCATCAGTTGAAGATATTTTAGTGCTTTAGGACTATTTATTACAAAACTGTGGTCTTCTCTTTTCGACGAAATGATAGTTAATTTGTGTTTTTTGCATAGTCCCTTTAAAACTAACATAAACGTGTATATAATAAATATTATTTTAGATATTATCTTTTTTTAATTTAATGGAAAATTACTTAAAGTACATGATTACTTAAGTGATTTGTCTGATATTGCTTATTACTTAAGTAAACTAAAAAAGCCTTACTTAATTACACCACTAATCCTCATTACTTTTAAAAAGACTTCTAGGTTCATTTGATAGAAAATATTCTCATTTTGAAACATTGAAAATATACTATTTTTACTTTTGACAATATAGTTTTGTAGCGACCATTGAAATATAATTATTGTTGTTATTTATTAATAAATAAATAAAATTTTTACTCCCCGAAGACGATGCAATTCTTAGAATTCCGGATTACTTTTGGTTTGAGATACTCGAATTCCATTTTTGCATTATTTATAACATCCATGTTCCTTTCTAATTACATTTGAACTAATTCTACAAATATATAAATTACCTTCGTTGAAATCATTGTAATATTTGAATAGCGACTCCTTGACTTGTAAAAAAAGAGAATATAGCTCATTATAAATATTCGGTGTTAGCAGATCTTCCTTTTCATCCATAATGAACAAAAATTAATATTGCATCTATCATTTGTTTATTTATTGTTACAATTATGTTGTTGGTAAATCAATTTTAGTCATTAAAATTTATTAAGTTCAAAGTATAACAAATTATAACAAAGTATAATTGGCTGTAAATTTAACAAAACATAAAAATTCCTATGACTGAAATCAATACAGTCAAATGATATTTCAAAAAATAATTTTTTATATTCATATATTTGCTTAGTTTTGATAATATTATTATCATAATAATGAATACAATCAATTATATATAGAAAATTCAATTAATAAATAATCTATAGTTTTGTTTGTTGAGTCTGAAATGTGAATATTATGGTCTTGAATTGAGTTTGCATCATTATGATCTAGATTTTTTCATGCATCATCAACCAAAAGACTGAGCATTCTTGAACTAATGTCGTATATTCAGACGAAACTGATTTTATAATAATGTTTTTATTACAGTGATAATGTAATGCGTCTTTTGAAAATTTGAAATTAATAGATGTTAATAAGCAATTAAATTAATTAAATAAAATCAACTAATTAAATAAAATAATAAAGCTAAATAAATAAGTTAAATTAAAATTTAAAAAATATATGAATATAAAAAATTAATTTTTCGAAATATCATTTGACTGTATTGATTTCAGTCGTAGGAATTTTTATGTTTTGATAAATTCACAGCCAATTGACTCACTTTGATTGCACAACCAATCACAGCGAATCTTGAAGGTCAGGGCAGAAAAATCACACACATTCGTGACAAAAATTAAATTAATTATGAAAATCTTGTTTTATTGAATAAATCGATTCGTATTCGAAAAGGTTTGTATTGTTATATTGCAATAATATTATTATACAATTCATATTAAGCTATTTATCATTATTTTAAAATATTTATTCTACATTTTAAAAGCGTTTAATTTAACTACAATCCCTGTTTTACCTCACTTATACAAATTAATTGCCCGAAGGAAAGACTGTCGATGGAAGTAATGAAACACTCGCGGCGGGACCCTCAACACTCTCTCCGAGTCTTATCCCTTAGATGTATAATATTCCATTAATAATCATTACTAGACGATATCCTTATTCATAGCAATTAACCACCCCTAAAAATGTTAATCTGATAACCGTAAAACTCAGATTAAACAAGGGCTCTTGTGAGGAATATTTTAAATTTGGTATGTTGAAATTGGTTTGTTGAATTTTGTATGTTGAGTTTAGTATTTGGAATTGTGTTTCTCCCATCCAGATGGAAAATTGTATATTTTAGATGTTCACGATAAATAATTATTCCAATATAATTTATATTTTAAAGTACAGCATAAGATATTTAAAAACATTAAAAATATTAAATCTTTTCAAATCTTCATATTAAAATTTAAATAAAATAAATAGTTTTAACTAAGTTTTGAATTAATTAAATGTTCTTTCTTTACATAAAATAATTTGTAAATAAAATTAATATGTAAATAAAAATTAATACTAAAACTACAAATTTGAACTCTAAAAATAAAATCAGAAAATAATGAAAATTTTTTTCGAATAATTGTTTATTAAAAAACATTAATAAAAAATTATCAATTTAGAACGATGTCGAATGACGAGAGTTTTGCTGAGAGTTGTCCAAAAGACAATTCTGATTGTAATGAAAATAAAAGTTTGAAAACCCATGTTGGTGTTCTTAATAGCTCTTATGTCGTAATTTTGTCCAAACAAACGATTTTAAATAAATCCTCAATTAACTCGCACCCTCTGGTTTATACATTGATACTGTTTAGCCAATGAGGTTAATTAAGTAAATCATTACAAAGATTACTAGTTTTATAACTCTGTTCTATCATAATATTATAAGTGGAACGGAAACCGTGCCTCCACATTAATTCAGAACCTCCGATTGTCGAGCAAATAGAAAGGTAAGCAAATAAAAACGAAGACATAATTTCTATTGCAATTAATACCACTTTTCGATCAGAAAACACAAAGAGTTTGATTAAATAATTTTTATTTACAAATTAGATTCTTTTACAATTATTTTTGTACATTGAACATTGATATATTTTTCAACATTGTTTTTTTTGTAATTAAAGACATTATCTTTACTGCCAATTGACGAAAACTCGACTTTTTTATATCAATTTTACGAAACCGACACAATTGTAACAAATCCTCAAAATTACACTCTATTGCATGCAAACACATACACGCATATCGAACATTTCTCCAATCAAATTTTCAATTTTATACACACAACACACATTTCGATAAATCGACAGACAATTCAAAACTCTCAATTCAACACGCTCGGCAAATATTCGACACACACCGGTCGAACCAAAAGAAAACACCGAGTCGACAATGACTCATTGGCTATACAAAATTCAAATAATGAACTGAAATCAGTTCAAATTTTTTTCTCTTTTTAATTTACCTAATTTCATTTTTAAACTTTATTTTATTTATTTAATTATTTTTTGTTTAATTTACTTGTTTAATAATTTATTTAATTTATTTGATTTACGTAAACTTAATTAATTTATTTTCTTTTAACTATTTAAATTATTATTTAACTTAATTTATTTATTATTATTATTTTTATTAATTATATATTTTGTATAATTTATTTATGTATTTTTTCTAAACTGGTAAAATGTTCGGTTAAAATAACAAATTTTCCTCTCCAATTAGTTTTATCATAAAATTTATTCCATTAGATTTATTATTGAAATTTATTATGAGATCAGGATGATGAAGCAAAACAATAAATCTATGCGACTGCTGACAGTTTCGGAAAAGTGGTGATAACAAAAGTGTTACCACTCACCTGGAGTTCCTAACGAGAGATATCGTTGCTAAATGTTTATTACGATTCCACAAAATAAAAGACAGCTCATTATTACAAGGTAAATTAAATCTTATGACATTATATCCAACATAAAGTTACAATTTTCAATTGATTGTTAAAAGCAAAGATCATGAAATATACCATTCACGATTGCAAGGTGTAGGAGTATAAATAAAAATTTTATTAAAGCTACAATAGTTAATAAATTTTGTTACCCGTTTCACAATTTTTAATAATAATTATAATATAAATTCATTGTTTCATATATACTGTCGACTATCTCTACTTTCACACATTCAGGGCATAAAAAATTACAATAAAAAGATGCAAAATAAGAAAACGAGAAATCAGACTATTAGTAGCGTTTATGTCACTTTCTTTATCATTAGAATCAGGATTCATAACTTAACACCAAAATTTTATTTATTGCAATAATTCACATATTTAAACAAATTTCTTGTTTATTCAATTATTTCACCAAAATTTAATCTATTAAATTTTTTTTCCAATTCGATTTTTAAAACTAATAAATTTTAAAACTTTAAATTAATAAAATAATTTTTAAATTAAAACTCAAAATTTTATAAAATTTTATTTAAAATTATTTTAACTTTTATTAAAATATATCAATTGTTATGTCTAAAGAAATATTTTTATTTTTAAAGAAGTATTTAATTTTTTATGATTTTCTTTATTTAATTTTAAACTTTTTAATTTTAAACTTTTGTATTTATTTACTTTTTATAAACTTTCAAATTTAAAAATAATAAACTATTTTGGCGAAATGCGAATTTAAATTAACCCTTCATACAGACAATAGAAAAATTTTGTTTCTTTGAAAATTTCATGGTTTTCTTGATATTCAAGATTTTCTTTCACTTCATCCTTTTTATCAGAAAGTTTCTAATATTTTGAAAAATAAATTTAAATAAAATAACAAAATACATTTTCTTTAACCAGTCGAGCTTCTTTAAATCTAAATTTCCACTCAGTCGCTTTTACATGTTTACATTGAAGAAACCAATTTTATTTTTCCTTGTTGCTTCAAAATTAATTTTTTAAGAATTTCTCTAACATCTTTTAATTTGGTGCATACATTTGTGCTGTTTATACAAATGCATCTTTATTAAAATTAAAAACCATAAAAAGAATTCTAGATAACAAATTGTACTTATAATAAGTCATTAGAAAAAAATATCTTAGTTTTAATTTGTGAGATATTCTCCGCAACATTCGACTACTTCCTTCCACCGTCCTCACAATTTGAGGTTCTCACATTCGAGCAAAAAGATGAAAAACAGTTGCTGTTATGTCTGTCAATCACGACAGATGGGAAAGAACTCCCCATCCTAGCTGTTTATAAGCTAACTTTGTCATTTTGGCGACTTGAGGTCGAGCATTGTCATGCTGTAAAATTATCAGTTTCTTATTGGTCTTCTTTGTTTTGATTGCAGTATTAATAATATTAACAGGTAAAGAACTATTTCATTTTCAATTTAAAATTTTCAAGAATTTAAAGTTTACCAAAAAACCCATAACATTTATAAAATAAATTCTTAGTCTGTCTTTTTTGTAGCTAATGTGAATAATAGAATATAGTTATAATAGTTAATTATTAAATCAATTTCACATTATTGAAAATCAATTTCACATTATTGAAAGTCAATTTGACGAAAATATAAATATGAAAACATAAATCAAAATAAATATCAAATGTAAATATTTCATTAATTATAATATATCAGAATATTATAAAAGAATTTCTTGAATTTTATTTTTTGCACTTTTGATGCAGTTAATATTAAAAATATATATTTACTTATCCAAAATTGATTAACTATTAACACAAATATATATTTTTAATAATAACTGCATCAAAAGTGCAAAAAATCAAATTCATGAAATTCTTTTATAATATTCTGATATATTATAATTAATGAAATTTTAGTTGTTGATCATCAGGACATTCTTGAGTAAAATCTATGAAAAGGTATCCATACGGTTTACATGTTGCATCCATGAATGAATCTATAAAATACTTCTTATCATGAGGAAACGCTTGTCTAGCTAAATAATCAACTATAGTTTTATCTCGTGGATTCTTGAATATTACCAAGTAATGAACATTTAAATTCCTCGTTCGATGATTACCTCCTTGATGAAAAAGATTTTGAGTTATGAATATAACCGTCACTTCTTTATGTCTGGCAATTTTTGTAAATAAATTGGTAAAATCTTTCTCCTTATTTGCCTCTTGGAAAAGATCATTAATTACAATAACATCTCCCTTTTGGAGACGTGAAAACCAGTTTTCATCAAATCCATTGATGATCTTTTCACCTTTTAATGTACAAAATTAATATTCAGTTAGTCCACTTTCACCTCCTCCACCTTGATGCCAATAAATTCGTTTAAACTTGTTTTTAAACATGTCATTTCTCTGCAATAACTGACATACAAAATGTGTTTTTTCCACTACCACTTGGTTCAACTACCTGAAATACAGCATTGCTGTTGAGATTCATTTTTAATTGTATGTGTATGCTCTCATTTTGTTTATAAAACGTACAAAATGTGTTGGTACTACCCTCACATTGTATATGTTTTGACTTAAATTATTTATAACATCAATACCATGTAAAACTATTTATTAACGTACAAATCTTGATAATAATATTACAAGTGAGCCTATTAGAATGCTACACACAAGTAAAAGATTCCTCTGTTTATTTCTCAATTCAGTTTTAATGTCTTTAATGCATATGGTTCTCACAACAAGTTCTATGTAATCTTCTTTGGTCAAAGGTTGATAACGTTATATTTTCTTAAGGAATTGTATGCAATTAATTTTACCACTACATATTTCATTAGTAAGACGTTTAATTTCTGCTTCTAAATCCATTTTAACCTATGTATTAGCCTGTCTTTGTTTATAAAGTTAAAACTAATTTATAACAAGATTTATTAACACAACAATAAAACTTTTATCAACAACTTTTAATAATCATCAAGTTTCTTAATATCATCCTCGTTGTCTAAATTCAAAAATCGCGTAATATCTTCCTTTGTGCACACCTCATTAAGAATATCGCATACACAAGGACCTTTTTTGTTTGAATCATCTATTTGCTCAATTTTATCGTCCTTTTGTTCAATTTCATCCTCTGAAATAGCTTCAAATCTATTTATTTGTTCACTTTCATTCTCATTGTCTAAATTTAAGAGTGGTGTAACTTCTTCACGTTTCACTACCTCATCAAGATAATTACATACACAAAGCCCTCCTTGAATTGAAGTGTCTATTTGCTCACTTTCATCCTCATTTTCTTCAATAATTGTGTCTATTCGTGGTTCATTCACAAAATTATTGTATTGTCCATAGTTTAGTGTACCGTATATATACTGTATATCACGATTTTGTTTATATTATTGTTGTTAACATATTGCAAATATTATAAAAATAAAAAAACAAGGTGTACAATTTGAAAGTTATGTATCTTGGTTACGGTAACTATGGTACCTGTGAATCTACTTGTGTGCATTAGGAGATTTATGAGGTATTGTTTAATGGTAAACAACACACATATATCGTATGGGCTTCATATATATACGAAAAAAAATCAATTTTTGAGCACTTTTTTGAGAATTTCATCCACGGGTTGAAGGGGTAGCTATGGGTTCTCCATTAACTCCAACTTTAACTTCAATATTTCCTTCAAAGATTGAAGAGAAAATAAGTCTATATGATAATATTAAACATAAAATTGATAAACGTTATGTAGATGAAATTTTTTTAATGTTTCATAATAAAGAACAAGTTGAACATTTCTTTAATTATATAGAGCAAAAAATAACCATTTTGAAACTAGGATCTATAGAAAGAAAAATGATACAAGATTATATATAACCCTTTACATTTTTTTTCGAATCCAAATAAAAAGAAATATGATAAAAGGTTTGATCTATAGATCTTGGACAATTTCGTCTACGTACGCAATATGTAACGAAAGTATTGATAAGTTAATGGATTTGCTTCATAAAAACGATTATTCCAAATCAATAATTGAAAAAATTAACTTGTGAAACTGTCAATAAATTAATTAAATCGCAAAATGAAAATGAAAAATGAAGTACAAAAAATAGCGACAAAAATAAAAATCAGATAAATAATAATTATGATAATATTGGTTTTGTTTTGATTGTTCCCTACTCTGAGGGTTTCAGAAAATCTTAAAACTCTTTTATGAAACATGATGAAAATAATTTATTAAATTTAAAAAATTTTTCTAGATCATGTAAGATAAGAAGTTTTGTCAGTAGTTAATGTATCACTTCGACTGGTTTATGTTCTAATTTAGTTTATCAATATAAATGTAATGGGTGTGACGCCACATATATCGGAGAGACTTGTCGTCATCTGTGTAAACGGATTAAGGAACGAAATCGCAAGGAAAGTGATAGGAATATTGCTGAACATAGGAAGAACTGTTTGAATAGTAAAGTTGATGTAAGTAACTTTAAGATTTTGTGTTTACAATTTGATAATTACTGGGATAGGGTGATGTGTGAAGCATTGTTGATCAAATCCTTTGATTCTAAAATCAATGTGCAAACACCATCCTCTTCAACTTATTTAAAAATTCGATTATTTATAATTTATGCAACGATTACATAAACATCGCATTGATATATAAACGCGAGTATATCAGTGTAAATTTTAGTCGGATGATGATGGTTGAGCCGTCGAAATTGATGACAATAAATATTGACGAAAGTTTTTTGATTTATAAATATACTTAATTTCATATTTTTCATTAAAAACACTATAAAGTTACATACAACCAACTATATGGTTAATAAAAACATATAATAAAAACCGATTTCGTTATAGAAAATGTTTAATTAAAATTATTTAGAGCCGATGAAAATTAAAAAAATGAAATGCACATTCCTAAAAAAATAAAATAAAAAAATTATTAAATTAAATTAAATATAAATTACGTACTTTTGAATATTTATTTTAAGAGTTACTAATTTTTGTCAATCACTCCGCTGTAACACCTTCGACATTGGGGTTGCTTGTTCATTGATCCAGTGTGACTTTATTTTTATACTTTTCTGAGTATCATGTCGCTTTAAAAACATACATATTAAGATTTGGTAATAATCAATGAATTTAACAATTACATATTTTAAACTATTATTATTTTTTTAAAGAAGTAAATTACCCGATGGCACAGTCGGATACACCAAAATTCAGATGAATAACGAAACAACAACTATTTCTATTTAGTCGTGAGACATCTCAACGTACCCCAAGACAACAAAAAATCATACACATAAACATGTAAGAATAATCAAATAAAACAATTAAATGTTTATTACATTTAAGCAAAAGAAGTTCGTGACTAAAAACGAAACGAAAGCAATGTTATTGAAAGTCAGACAGTGTGACCGACACCTGAATAATATATTACTATTGTTACTGATCATCATAATCCAGTCATTCAGGAGCAATAAACAACCATTCTTAGATGAAAAACAGTGAATTAGTGACCACAGTTTGATACATATTCTAAAATCGTTAAAAATATTTTGAAGCTAAAAGTTATTTAATTATAGAAATCTTTTTTTTCTTTTTAAGATTGTAAGAGCTAAACAAGAAATATAATTTCTATTTGAGTAAAATAACAAAATTAAATTACCTTAACTTATTAATTTCTTCTTTCAAAGGTTGAAAAGCCTTCAATAAATCTTCATTAGATTTCGTAAGGAATTCCTCATAGCATTTGAATAAATTGTCTCCAAACTGATAAATAAATTTTTAAAAATTTTCTGAGTACGTCAAGAATTCTAAATTCTTTAGTAAGTAAAGATTTGTCAATTTATCATATTATGTTATGTGTTTAGATTTAACTTAACAGTTAATTAATGACATTACTTATAGGAGCCATTACAATCATTAAAAGTAAACACCTGCAGCATCAACAAACGTTTTGCATTTTATCATATCTCACCTAAACATGTAGCACAAAAGCCTGGAGAGGAAGAGCCAGCGAAATCGTGGAATATTGATTCGTTTATATTTTTGATCTGTATTCAATGTGGTATTCGTAAAAATAAATTATTGTTCTTTTACTTCATTGTTTATTTTTTATAAAAAATGGAAAACGTTTGTTGATGCTGCAGGTGTTTACTTTTAATGATTGTAATGGCTCCTATAAGTTTTTACTTAATAAAAAATTGTTTTCATTTTCATAATATTTATTTCAGAGTTATAAATAAAACATAAATCTTTTTATCTCTTATCCCAGATTATATAACTAAACCCCCTCACAGTTTTATACCTCATGGTTAATACCTCATGAATTATAATTTAAAAAGAATTCTCATTAAAGATTTCTCATTGGTATAATTTACCAATTCCAGAGTCAAGGTGTATCACAATATCTTTGTCAGAGAAATTTTTTATACATATCGGTATTTCCTTTTTTTTCTGAAATAATACACACTTCAGGTGGAACTGAAGTTTTATAACCTTTAATGAACCTCTCATAAGGCTCAAATAGGACTTCTCCTTTATAGCTGGTCTGAACCGGTACACAGAAGAAAGATTGTGACCGTTTTGATACTGTCATATGTTGTGAAGCGATAGTCTCATATTTATTTGTTTTCTTCCCCATTTTATAGAGTCTCATCGTGCTAAAGTCTAGTATTCGATTTTTTATTACAAATGGCAACAGATCAGTTCCAAGTATCACTTTATAAGAAATTCCGGTTACAACTTGCAAATTTACTTCTACCATTTCTCCATCAAGTCAATATTACTTTTGATCATTCCTATGACTTGAATTTCTTCTACATTAGCTGCTGTAATTTCCGTTTCGGTATTAGTTATTCTTTTCTTTTCTTTCTTTGACATGCAATCAAAATTTATAACCGAAACTGTGGCTCCTGTATCGATCATCACTGGGAGCTGTCTCCCGTTTACTTTCAGAATCAAAGTGATTCTGCTTCCATTTTGGGCTTCCATGACTGCAACTGAATGAGGATCTTGGTTTTGAAAATTATTATTTGGCAATTGATAGTTTAAAACTTCAAATTCATTTGGTGCGGATGCCTCATTACGTAGTTCTTCTGTCTCAGATGAAGTTTCAATTTTAACTGCATTTTCCGTTTTTAATAATGAATTATTAACGATGTTTCCTAAATTGGACGGTAGAAAATGTGAGAACAGAGATTTGTAAACCATATTGTTTAAATATCTCGCATCTATTTTGTAATAATTTATTGGAGTTAATTTGAATTCTTCTGGCTTGATTTTTAGTGTTTTTTCTTCTTTGAATTTATGGTATCTACATGTCTTCATTTTCCATGTCTTCACATTCACATTCATAACCTTGATATTTATATTGATAACCTTTCCTTTTATCTTGGCTTTTCCATCTCTTAACTATTTGATTTGCTCGATATCTTGATACTTTTTTCTCTCGTAATTTCTGTTTATAGTTACTCTTGCTAATACCGTTTTCCGGGAAATTGTCATCTTAGAGCTTCAGGTGCTACTATAATAAAATATTCGTCTAATTATCGATTTATTCTTCAATTTTATTTCTTTAAGTATTTGTTTAAGCTTTGCACCTATCTCTTGATTTGTACTATATGGCAAATTTGTTATAACCTTGAAAATCCTTTTTAGTTCTCTAATATCATTTGAAGGATTATTTAGTACTAGAGACTTTGCAACGAAAGGAAATAATCCAGCGAACATTTTCCAATTTTTTCCAACCTCATACCTTCTGATATTTTGTTTGTGACTAAATTGTTGGGGTGTCTTCTGATTGTAATATCACACTCTTTTTGCTATGTTTTCCAAACACCTTTTCATAAATTTTCTCTTGGCTCATTCGTTTTTCTTTGACTTCTTCCTCTTTAGGTTCTTTAAGGTTTTGTCCTTTAAATTTATCAAAGGTAGTTGTTTTAAGTAGCACAACATTACATTCTTCCATTCTAACGACATAAATTAATGTTGTCAACCCAAATCTATCTAGTTGTCGCAAAATCTATCTTTCGCAAAACAATTAGGTTGTGTTTTCATTTCTCCTGAATGAACATTAAAATGTCCATTGATTTCTCTTAATTCCACTTCCAAGGAATCTATTACTGCAATATTATTTCCTATTTCACCGTTTATAGAAAATATACCACCTTCACAATCACCTGCTGCTGATGTTATTCTTCCAGCTCTATATATTTTTGAATAAGTGATTGCATTTTTTATAGCTTTTACTCTTGCATCTTCAATTTTAATTTCACCAGTTACATAACCATCTTCCGCTTTTATTCTTTGGCCTTCCTCTCGATCTTAGAGGACGCAGTCCAGGCTGACCAACGTTCCACGCCAGCGATCCTCCGCGAACTTCTGATGCCCTCAGCTTCCCAGGTCTCAATTTTCAATTAACCTGATCACTGAAGCATGACTCTCCGTTGATGACCTTAAACGAGTTATCATGGCCTGACTGTACATTGTGCCAAACATTCTCTGTTTTACCGACCGGTGACTCAGTCGAGAACGATCCTGCTGTGTCACTTCACAACAGAACCGACGGTCTGATCCCCATCCACCTTTGCTAACGGCATGGAAACTTTGACCGTTTTCACCGGCCTCGCCTGTTCGCCTTAGAGCTGGAAAAGGCTTAGGTGTAACCTGTCAGTTATGTACTACGTATTGCCACTTACTCCGCGTCGTTGGTCAAGAGCAGTACGACAATACGCCGACTAGATGGTACCACAGTAGGATGTTCATTCATCCTTCGTTAGATACGAGGGCCTTCAGTCGTCTCCCTTGCACAATAGACAGGATTTATCGTGCCCCCGGACTTTTACGAGCCCACTGCCGCCTGTTTAGTGCTAGACTTTGAGGAGCTTACCCTCTCGGTGAATAACCTCTTTTGTTAGTCCATCACTAAATATTGAAGACCATGAACGATGTCCACAGTTGAATGCAAATTTTTCTGTTTCTCAATACCGGTAAATTTACTAAAAATAGAAACCAAATTTACCAGTAAATATTAGATGAAATTTTATTTACAAATCTCTTACATTCAAACTCAATTTTCTTCTTCTAATTTTGTGATGAAGTGCTTAAAAAGTTGTAGGCATGTATCTTGTTTTGTCTAAGTCTTTTGTATTAAAAAAGTGCAGTTTATAAATTTAAAAATGAATCAATAGCGTTTTTTCTTGATTTGATTTTTCTTCTTTCTTTCTTTCCATTAAATTTGAATAAAAAGATAGAAAAAAAAATTATAAAATGTCTGTTACAAGGATTCAGACGAGTGATTAAAATGTAAGTGAAAAAAAATTTCAAATGCGAACAAGGAAATCATTTTACTAGTCTCATGATGTTAATTAAACGAGATTGCTATTAAAATATGTTACATATCGCAATGACAAAATCGAGATTGAGAAGTTTTTAGATATATTTTATAATTTAAAAGTTTATTCGACATCTAATCACGATGAATTTTTAAATATGATTTTGAAATGATAAAAGAACAGTACAAATCAAAGATAGACGAATCTGTCAATAAAAAATTCAAATGATTGATGAATGTAAAAAGACTGTTTGATTCACATTAGGGGGGGTGATACAGCCGATCTCACCAGTGCAAACCTGGCAGGTTTGGAGCGCATCAAAAGTATTGAAAATTTCAAGATTATTCGCGGTATGTTCAATGATTCCGGCAAAGACGATGCCGAAGAATACAATGAAAGTTGAATGTGGTAATAAAGCAACAAGCAACTGATCCAAATGTTTGGAATGAATCATTTTGCAGTAGCAGTAATATTGCAAGACCGAATCTATCAACAGCTTTGAGTCAATCAACTTCGGAATGTATAAGTGGTAAAATCTCAATCCGAGACAAACTTTGTGATCAACATTAATAATCGTTCTGTTGAAAACAATGGAGATAATGATAATTATAAAGTGGATGAAAATGACATTAGGAATAATTCAGAATGTGAATCTGCTGATGAAAATAAAATTCAAAAGCAGGTCCATTTTCTCAAGAAAAAAGATCAATCTGAGTTTACAGAACATTATACGAATTCTTATAGTTTTGATGAAGAGCAGCTTCAATTGATAAAGACATGAATGCCTGAAGTTTTGGGAAGTGTTTTATCAGCGACAGTAGCAGCAAATCGTCATTAAATGAAAATGAACATTTTGAAAAGGAACGGTATGGATATACCTAAATTAGTACCAAAAGGATTTGCGTTATTTTTGACAATCTTAATTATTAGAGATTTGAGTCGAGTTTATGACTTATTTTTCATTTACAATTAATCTTTTTATTATTGAAATTATTTCGATTGAGTTTGAAGATTAGTTTAAGTTATATTAGTCGAATTTTGTTTGAAAGTTTTACTGTCTTTTATCAATAAAGAGATTTTGTCGAAAAAAAATAAAAAAAGAAAAAAAGATGCTAAAGCCGCACTGCGCCCGCTCTAAAACCAACAAAGACTGTGAAATCTTAAACCTGATATTTTCCTCTCCACATTCTTAAAAATTATTTTATCAGTTACAAATTATTTTTCATAATTTTAATACGCAATATGATGATTCTAATTAGTGTTGGAATTGTCAAGGGTAACTTGAAAAAAAATATTTATTTACGTTTCACAAATTTTGAAATATTGAGTCTTTCAGGTTGCGTAACAGACTCGCATATATAAAAGGTACTACTGAGGTGTGGTTAGTTGTATGCTGTGATATGATTACTATTAACACTGTTGATTCAGAACCACCAGTCATCAAAGATGAAGATCTTTTAATTTATTTTATTTTTTTCTCAACAGCTCTACAGTCCCGAAGGGCTACTGGGAAGAGTGTCTCATTTTTCTAAATCTGCAAGCAGTGAAGAGTCATGAATGCCTTTAGAAACTTTAACATACTTAAGATATGATAGGCATTCGCAGGGTAGGATATAAATTAAACTGCCTAAAATCAAATTAATAACTGTTCACTTATACAGCAGTTTGTTGTTATATTAAGTGATTTATACAGATATTATTTTTTCAGTTAACCATAGGCTGTACAATCAATTAATTATATTTAATAAAGGGACATTTACTTTATTATACTTTCAACTGGTTGTTACTGCTTAGTCAGTCTTAACCATACGACAACGATCTTTATTCAATTCGGGGACCAAAAAAAAACAATCAGGCAATTGTTGACTCTACCCTTAACTCATAACCTAAACAACCATAGAATCGGATTATTGAGTATACTTCTCGATAATTTTAAAAACGTTAAATTCATAAAAGTCGTTCTACTTTCGGCCACCGATATTTTAATCTTAAACGGTTTTACGACTATTTAGAATGATATTAATAAATTATTATTATGTACATACGGTCATTCCGTGAACGAGGAGGACCAGAATCAAAATAAATAATTGATGAAAATTTACAGGATATATAATTAAGTTACTATATATTTTATTTAAATACTTTATACAATAATAGATAGAATAGATAAGGTAAAACTTATAGTTTACATATAGTTAAGTACTCTATTTAAACATTTGTTCAGTGATCAATAAATTGAATAAGTAAGATCTATGATTATAATTTTTGACATGCATAAACTAGGTTAATTAATAATATAAATTATGTTTGTATTACTATTGAACTATTTGACACATTAATTTTATTGTTAAACACCGGAGAAACTTAATCGATTTCCTAAAGATAAACCAAAGATAAACCAATACTTCTCGTAGCGAGACAAAGCAACTATCTAACCGTCTATAATTTATTCCCTACTAATATTGAGTGTACAACTAATTAATTTCGTATTTTTTTGTTAAAAAAAACCATTGTACACCTAAAACCAGTTGTACACCTAATATATTCGTTGTAAAGTTAATTTCCAATGGTGACAATTATTGATATTATAATTATTAATAAACTAGCGCGCTCGGCCCGCTTCGCGGCCCTCTCTTGCCGGGGGTTCAATTTTTTTTATATTATAAAAGCCCAAGTCACTCACTGCCTGCCTCACTGCCTCACTAATGCT
>MQRK01182309.1:4245-17243 GCA_001938485.1 Girardia tigrina
ATATATATATATATATATAGTTTTTAAATATTGTATTTCCTTTTGAATAATCATTTTATTTAACTTTATTAAAATTTAATATTTATTATGATATTTAGTTTTTTTCCTTTTTGTATTTACTTTTAACTTTAATAAATTCTGTTAAAATATTTTCTGGATCTTATATTTAAATCTTTTCCAAATCAATTTTATTTATTAATTTGATTATTTTAAATTTAATTCGTCTGTTAATTACTTTAATTACGAGTTTTATTATTTCAAATTTTATCTAAAACATTTTTAAATATTATTAATATTTATTATTACCGCATTTTATCGTGTTTACTTTTTTAACAATATAATTCTATTTTTTGCTTTTACAATCAAATATTAATTTAAAATGTTTTTTGTCTTTAATTTAAAAATTCAAAAATTTAAAAGAGACATCAGAAATCATTACATTAATTATTCGTGAAATTAACATGTTAAAATATTTTCTGTATTTACTTTTGTTTAAATACATTCACTATTTGATTGTAATTTGAAAATATTGTTCGTGACTTTACTATGGTGATTCACAAGTTTTTTCGGTTTTCTATGCATTACATCGTAACAGTTATTTTATATTAATATTCTTTTTTTGGCATTATTTATTTTTATATTATTTATTATGGTATCACATGACTAATCTCATTATATAGTGTTGGCTTATTCACTAAACGTTTGTTTGTTTATTCTTATCAGATTATGGAGAGCCAAAAATACGGAATTCCAGTCCTTTTGCGACATTATTGAAAAAAGACTTCAATGCAGCTGTTGCACCCCGGGAAATATGTGAAATAGAAGGCGAAGGTATGGTCAGTGTTCGAGTGTTATGATTGGGGTTCAAGTGTTTCTCAAGTGGTGACGTAAATTTGGAAGACCAACCTCGCTCTGGGAGACCATCTGTTGTTGATGATGACACACTACGTCAAGCTGTGGAGGAGCAGTGCTGCACCAGCACGCGGACATTATCAGCAGAGCTTGGTCCTTCACAACCCACTATTCAACGTCATCTTCCTCAGCTTGACTTTGTCAATAGACGGTCTTGACAAATTCCTCACGAGCTAATAGCCACACAAGCACAACAACGACTTTATCTCTGTAAAGAATTGCTTGATCACTGGCATTACATGCGCTTCTTCTGACGGATCTTGTCAGGGTGAATATTTTTCCGTAATCCGAACAAGGAGAATAAGTGGCTCTACCATGGTATACCTGCGCAACCCGTGGTAAAACAAGGATGCTTCGATTGCAAAGCTATACTCTGTGTATGGTGGAATTTCGAGGGGTTGATCCAGTTCGAACTGGTTCCGGAGGAGTGTACTGTGAATGCCAATTTCTACACTTAACAGCCTGACAGAGTCTACGCCATTCTCTGTGAGGGATACCCGGAATTGGTCAATCGCAACCGAGTTCTTTTAAAACAAGATAACGCTCCGGCACACACTGAACATTTGACTCGTGGTAAAGTGCAAGAGCTGCAGGGGATCAAAGTTTTGCCATCCGCTGCCTATAGCCCAGACCTATAGCCCTAAATTTGACATTTAGGTGTTTTTATTTCAAGAATATAAGAGATCCTTTAAAATTATTTTTTTAACAAAATAAAGCATACTATGGACATTAAAATTTTCGCATTCGAGAATAGAATCAGACGTTAGATAATAGTTGTTCCTGCATGCACAAACACTTTATATTGGGGCCTCTACCAATGTTTTATAAAACAACGAGCCAAACATATTTTCTTGGCCTACCTCTGTATCTTGAGATTAGAGATTCTGAACCATGGGATCCACAAAATGATATTAGTAAAATGATATTAGTAAAAATGTTTTTATATAGTAACATCATTAAAATTTCCTACGGAGTAAGTGATTGTTTTTGTAAGTGTTTGACTTTGATATGATGCTTGAATGTGGTATGACTCTCTGATGTGCATTGTACACATTTTATATTTTTATATTATTTGTGTTTTATGTTAAATTTCGTTCGTTCAAGCATTTCAAATGCAAAAATGTAAAGATGTTGTGAAATAGACGTTTGAAAAATAAATCAAGCAAAGAAGATAAAGGAAAATTTTTGGCGATTAACACGTCCAAAGGGGTGGGCAAGAATGCCACTGAAATCAATAACAAACATAAAACTTCTAGATAATCTTCCTATTTTGTATAGTTTAATTTAATTTTTAATTATATTGATATCATATTTTAAATAAAATAAATTACGAGAACTTTTATACGACAATTGAAAAATAGAATAGAAACAATCGGAAATAGTAAATGTAAAAAATATAAATAAATCTTTGTACTTCAGAATGATTATAAAACACTTTGGCAAATAATAATCTTTTACGATCTAATAAATAATTGTTGCAATCGTTTAAATAAATATACAGAAATAATAAATTTTTAAAATTTAAAATACAAAATTTAGCACTTTTTTCGATTCTTTTTATTAGCTTATTTTCTTTTTATGTCTCCATGGAATTTAGAAAACTATTTTTGAAAGCGTTTTACTCAATCAATTTTCTCCAATCTTTGCGCACTTACTCATTCTCGATGACAATAAACGATAATGTGAAAATTTGATCAAAAAACTTTTTAAGGTCCCTAAATGGGAAAAAATGGAAAATTCGGAGTTCCTGAACAATAATAATTGAAAAAGATCTACTTATAAATTATAAGTAGTTTATATTAATTTTTTATTGTGTTTTTAATCCTTTTTTTAATTAAAACTTTGTTGAAACAGTAGAGTTCTGTCTGCAAAGAGAATGGATATACAAATTTAATTTTTTTGATTTGCTAGTTAAAACTTAAAACATGATTCTATATTTATTCACGGCTTTCACTATTAAATATTTCTGGTTCTTTAAGCTGGCACTGAAATATTAGATTAGTAACCCAATACATTTTGACCTGAAGTTAGTTAAGATACGGCTGTAAATATCACATTATCAATACGAACAATTTCTTTTATTATAGTTGCATGTTTTAAGATTCGATTTGAGTGAGCGTATTCTTCTCCTGAATTAATAAGTTTCCTAATTCCTTGTTTCTGTAATGAATGTCCTTTGTTTCTTAGTATAATGAAACTCACAAAGGGATATGTCTACAGCGGTTATAGAAAACTAAACGCAAAACGTAGGCTAAACCGAATACGTTAGATTATTTAGGTCGCTAGGCCGCCCTGGTCTCCAAGCAACAATAAAGACTTTCATTTCTAAACTTAGTTTAGAAAGATCCTATTCTTGTTTAGCAGGAACGATTTTTAAATAATTTTTAACTTTTGTATTTTTGGTTTGATACTTTTTGCTAAACAATAAAGATTTTACTCAGACGAAATACTTTCAAATAAAATGAAAATTTCATACTTAAAAAATTTATTATTTTCTTATAATTATTAAATTGATTGTAAAAATTATTTGATTAATCGTAAAACTCTACAAATATTGGTTTTCGTTTCCCCATCGAGCGAGTCGCTGAAACAGTAACTTTTATTGAAAGATCGATGCATATGGGATCGCGTTCATCATCGATCTCTAAGAGTTTTTGCAAGAGATTTATAATTAAAACGTCATTTATAATTTGATTAATGTTCTAATTTATTATGTAAGAATGATAAAAATATTGAGTCACTCTCTGCCACGACCCATCGCAATGTTCCCCTTGAAATTGCCAATATTGACTATAGATTCCCTATGGGTTGTAGTCATAGGCAGAGGATGAAGAAAGCACAATATGAAAATTGTGCTAGTGCACATGGATAGAAACTCATATGTCAATAGTTCAAATCCGATTTAACATTAACCAAAAAGTGAGCAGAAGTCGATATCTTGAATATGTGTAAAATACGAATTCAATATGTGTGCAATATTAATGCAATGTGTATGCAATATGAATGTAATGTTTATGCAATATGTGTACAATATGTTTACAATGTGTATTGATAAATATAAAATCAACAGAGCACATGTATCAATCGATAGAGCACTAGGCAGCACATGTGCAGTATTAACAGCATCACAATTTGAATGTAAACATTTATTGACTACGCAAACAGATTCCTCACAAAAATTTTCAGAGGTCATCTTTCTTTGATTGATATAGTTTTTTGTTTATGTATTCAAATCTAAAAAAATAATGAATGCTAAATTTTTTAATATTAACTTTTAATTTCTTAAATTTTATTGGATAAAAAGGCATTACATAATTTTTTTAAATGAACATTAATTTTAAAATATATTAAATTTAATAAGTTGAAATCGTTTACTAAAATATTATTAAAATTCATAATTATAAAACTTTAATTAATTAGTACTTAAAATTAATATCATTAAATTAATTTCATTAGATTCAAATAATCAATCAATAAACATTATCAATCCCATCTGAGTAGGAGAGTTACAAATCTAAACAGCCTACAAACAACAAACTTACAACATTCCAAATTATCCCTCAAAATATCGTCCAAATATACTACTGCCTCTTTCCAGTTTAAATCTCCTAGGACTTTGACCATTAGCTCTTGGAAAGTTGCTGGGGCTAAATTGGCGAAATGCAAATTTAAATTAACCCCTCATAATAATTTTAAGTTTTATTTTACAAATAAAATTGGAAGAAAAATGTAATAGATTGATTTTGGCGAAATAATTGAATTAACGGGAAATTTGTTTGTATATATGTATTATTGTCATTAATAAAGTTTTGCGATAAAAATGACTTCTGAAATTTCGGATAATGAAAATGGCATAAACAGTACTTACATATTGTATTTTTTATCATTCTTCAAAATATTAGAATTTGAAGTTTTATATTGTAAAAAAGCTTGAAAGGTAAAGGGTTGAAATATGTAAGATATACAAGTGGACGACAGATATCATTTTTGAATTCATAATTAATACTTCCATTTACATAATTAATGTCATTCAAACAATTAAATTGTTAACATAAAAATACACCTTCTTATATATAAAACGATTGCTAAAAATTTCTCACACGGAAGACGAGATGGGTTAATTCTGCTGGCTTTCGCAAAGAGTCCTATAACTTCTCTTTGATTGTTAATTAAAGGAAATGATAAATTCGGATTAATTTAATTAAAATTCTTTTGAAGAAACCGCCATGTAAGACGCAGCGCGATATTCTATCCCCCGTATACATTGCTCCGTGGAGTCTTCCATTTGTTCACCTCGGTTGTGGGACTAATTTCTGGTGAAAGAAGAATATTTAGTTGGCACGAAAATAAAGAAATCTTATTTAATTAATTAATTAAAAGTAATAACTTTTAGTAGCATTTTTATATCGTTAGTTGTCTTATATAAGTATATATTATGAACTACACGTGTGTATAATTTTATTATTTAACGAAAAATAATCTCCCCACGTTTTCCCATGGTCTCATATGATGTATAGTTCCTAAATATTGCACTTACAGCCACACAAATTGTATTATATATTCTTAGATATACTTTAGTACTACTATTAGTTGATATACAGAATGAGATTATTACACACATTTAAATTCACTCGAAAAATATTTAAAGATTAAAACAAGTACATAAATTGCGAGAATTAATAAAGAAATAATTGGAATCATATTTAAATAATTTAAAATAAATTAATAAAGGATTTGAATATTTCAAAAATTTTGAAAGGGATAATATTATTCATAACATTTTTATTATATCTGATATATATTAAATAATCATATTATTTTCAAAGCCATATTTGATCGAATTTCCGGACGGAAGGATCCAAGCAAGTTTTGAGAGAGGGTAAAAAAGTGTAAGTGTTGTAATCTTTTTTATTTATTAAATTCACATACTTCTTTCTTTTCTTCTTAAAATTTGTTGTATAAATATATTAATTTCGACGGTTCATCCGTCATCCTCGGAAAAAATGATTTTGTTAAACGAAATTTACTTATATAGTGCAGTTAATGATTGTGTAATCAATACGTAATCAGTACATCATTTAAAAACCCTCAACAAAGTTGTAGAGAATGCAGTTTGAACGTTAATTTTGGGATCAAAATATCTTTTATATAACGCTTCACATGTCACTCTCTCCCAATAATTTTTAAATTGAGTGCACAGAATTTTAAAGTGTTGTGAATTTATGTCTTCTTTAAAATGTCTTCTATGTCCTGCAATGTTACTTCCACCTCCATTATGACTGTTGTCCTGAATTCTCTTACAGAGATGACGTGAAGTCACTCCAATGTATGTATCCAATTTCTAAACTTATATCATTAGTGTTACAAGATCGCTCTTGATCTTGAACATCTAAAATTTTAGTATTATTTTTGTCAATTAATTTATCAATAGTTTCCTTTGTTAATTTCTCCACTATCGATTTTGAATATCCGTTATCATTGCATCCTTTATATGTAGATGAAAGAACCTATGAGCGAAAATAAGAACTTTAATCCTATTTTGACGATATTTGGAATCACAGAATTTGTTAGGTGTTGTATACAACCCCGTGCCAGTTTTCTTTCTGTAAATCTCCCTAACATTTAATATATTTTAACTGCTATAAACAAAATTTTTCAAGTATCACCAGGTAAAAAGGGCTGGATGGCACTTATTACTTTTTCTCTCACCACCTATTAAAAGTTTTACACCATCATAATTATTAGTTATGCATTATAATTTTTAGGCTTTTGCGAATTCAAAGATTTTTGAATATTTGAAAATTAAAAATATTTAAAATCAAATTTTTATTGAGAAAATTTTTTAAAATTAAAACATATTTTCTAAATAATTAATTAAAGTTAAATTTTAAAAAGTTTTTAAAAAAATTTTATTGAGAAGAAATGTTAAGATAAAATATTTTCTAAATAATTTTAAAAATAAATTTTTAAAAATAAGTTGTTTCAAAATTCAAGTTAAATTAAAGAATAACTCGAAAATTTAAAAAACGGAATAAAATCAAATAATATAACTCTAAAATTAATTTAATATTTAAACGCATGACTAAATAACGAAAATAAAATATTATGTATAGAAGATCTCAAAATTATGATTAAAATAAGATAAGTTAGTAAAAATATTAGGAGTTTAATTTTATGAAATTCGTTAATAAAGTCGCAAATTTATGATATTAAATTTGTAAATATATTTGAAAAAAATAAAAAACGTCGTTCCTCATATTTATTTTGAAAAATAGTTAATAGTTACATGAATAAATATTTTGTGCTATGAACTCAATCGTTGATCACGAACCCAACAATAATTGGAAAATTTTATTAGTATAAACAAAGTTTTTTTCAGAACTAGTTTTAGTGCATTCCGGCACATCTGATTGAAAAAGGAATTGAGCGGGGAGTACTGAGACATCGGATCCATGCCAGTACTGAAAAAGGCGATCGATTATCCTTCTCGGTAGTCAGGACTGCTCAGGCGCTGAAGCAAATATTGAGCCGAACAACATTGAGTTATGACTTGAAAGACCCATCATACATAAATAAGGGGGGTCCTACCTCCGCTATACATAACGGTACCATATCAGTGAACACAATTAAAATGAGTCCCTTCGATTCATGTATCAGCTTGCAACTGTTTTTGGTGTCTCTACAATCAGAAAGTGACTTTGATTACCATTGGTGCAAGTTCGTTGCTTATGGAGAATACCCTTTTCTTGTTAATAATTAACAGCAGATTCCTTGCTGTTTACAACACGTGTGAGCTCATTGAGATTCATAATGATTAATGAAATACAATAAAAATTTCAGTTGTTTTATACCAGCCTGAGTGTTATTCAATGAGTGTTATTTATATGATTATTCAATGCTATGTAAGTGTTATTTAATGACTAATGTATTAGCAGGTATAATGGTAAGAGGAAACATTTTGGTGGAGAAAAAAGGAATAAGTGTCGGTTGGACTTACAGAAACGCCATAGATTCAAGGTTCCTCGATGTTCTTAACGGTCTTCTTATTTTAAGATTAATTAAAATTTCTTATTCCTAAAGATTTCGATTTTACTAAGCGATGTTGTAAGAAATAAATTACTTATATAAAATCATTTCTAAACATTTTAAATATTTTATGACAATAAATCAACTGTTTACCATATATATATATATATATATATATATATATCTTTTTTCATTTTATCTATAGGAATCTCCAACAACTAACTGAAATGACTGACCGAACGCTATTCTGAAAATACAGTGGGTTTTCCAAGCCGTACCAAGCTTGGTGAATATTAAACAATAGATTAAAGACGACTTATATTTTGTTCTGGATTCCATTTTTATATCAAACTATTTATTTTATGCCTTCATTTAAACATAAAATTTAATAAAAAAATTGATAGACTTGACTTTTAGTTATATAACGAGTTTCGACAAAATTAGACATCTGTTGATAGTAAATTACTGATGATTCATAACGAAGATTTTTGAAATTATCAAACGCCAGGGAATGTTGGCGATAAGATGCATTGAGAACCTAGCCAAAATACAAGATGTTCCTAGTCACGAGGCAAATGAACAAAGCTGATTACCGACAAGAGTGCAAATGTGGAGGAAATACCGATACATTGGAAGGATATGCAATGAAAACATGGAGTAAGTGACAATTCAGTGAATGTGGAAACTGAAGAATTCAAAGTGATATGGTAGCAGCAGAAAGAGGACGAAGGGGAAAATGAAATCGATGAAAAAACAGTGGTACAATAATTAACCACTCGACATTAAACTATATTTTATTCAATACCTTTATTAAAAATTATAATTTTTTCAGAACAGCACAGACTTGTTACTACATGCAGGATATTTATTCGAGTTTCGCTATTATAACTCCTTTTCATTACAACAAGACGTTCATGCAGCCTTCGATATTGAAGGTGAGATGGATTTACTTGTCCAGCAGCAAATTGTGGCCACCAAGTATGCTGCAAGGCAACCTCAGTTCTTAGCCCGACGCCAATCTTCCAGATAGTCGTATGAGTGCTCTGAAAGTGTATTTGAATGGCAGAACGCCAAATGTCCACTGGATCGGTCGTTCTGGCTATATCGTCACAAGCGCTGTTGTGGTGATTCCGCACGTAGAATTAGTTTGTTTTACTGATCTCGTTTTGCAGGGAAATTCAAACTTGACGTCGCGATAAGTGATTTTGGAATAAATATTTACAATTTATTATTTAATTAATTTAATTTATAATTATTAATATCATTGTAAAATAGAGAAATTGAAATAAATAAAGTTAATGAAAACTCTCATTCTAAATATCAAAATATTTATATTTTTTATTTCTGATATTAATTATAAATTTAATTTATTCGCCATGAAAACAATTCTTACTGTAAAAAAGCCATTAATAATCGACGTCTTCTTTTAATTAAAACGCGTATGGAGATTCTCCGAGTCACAAAGCAGCAGACATTGATCCTCGGAATTACTTCCCCAAACAATTGTATGATCGCATTTCCAGACTAAAAAAAACGGTTCAAAGAATTCAATTTTTTCATTCATCTTTCATCTTTATTTTTACTTTTTTATGCATTGATTCGAGAATGCTTCTTCTTATTATCGGATTGTTCTCTCTCTGGAAAAAATGCTCAGACAAAACAAAAATACATTAATTATATATTTTCAAAAATTATAACTATAAATAAAGTGATTTATGAATATCTTTTATTGAAATTAGCCCTCGCACCTTCTTGGATGTCGCTTATTTTTATAACATCCTCTCGGATCAAACTATGATAGGATAGGAATGAGACTTGGTAAATAAAACACAAAATATCAATTTAATCATATTTAAAGTATTCCAATAGAATCGAATACACTTACGTACGTCTTATCCGATTGTTGCAATGTTTTCATATTCACCAAACGGCATTAAAGTCATCTTATCCTTCAAGTTCTGTCAAACTGTTTCAACGTTATTTTTTTATCCAAGTTGTCGAATAATTGAAAAGAAGAGGTGATGCCATATTCGGATAGTATGGCGCCTATGAATCAGTATTGGTTGTTTTTATTGAAAAACAAATTATGAACATGTAAAACGCTTCTTTAAAAAATCACTGAGGCATTTTTACAAAAGCATTTAAAAACATGCTTAAATGTCCAAAGTGAATCGTCCAATCATATTAAAGTTTTTGAAAAATTGATAAAATACGCATTAGTCAATGTGCCATTTAAATGACTTGTTTTCTGAAATAACCTCACAAGTGAAGATGGCGTAATGGTGAAAAATTTGTTGTTTTTCAATAAAAATATTAAAATGGTGTCTT
This sequence comes from Girardia tigrina, assembly GCA_001938485.1. Taxonomy (NCBI): domain Eukaryota; kingdom Metazoa; phylum Platyhelminthes; order Tricladida; family Dugesiidae; genus Girardia; species Girardia tigrina. The sequence continues at coordinate 14,512 of MQRK01182309.1, forward strand.
ACTTTCTGTATTTATAAATACATTGACATTGAATATAAATTATTATTATACATATTTAATTATTTATCTATATGGTCTCTCCCGCTGAACATAGTGGAGGGCCTTACCTTAAGTGGCCACTCCAATGATTGAAGAAGAGATACAATAATGGTATTATAATAAAATTTTTAGATTTAATATTAAATAAAATAAAATATAAAATAAAACAACGAATGATTAATTTATAAAATGAATGCAAATATATACCAATTGATAATTAACCAAAAACAGTCAGAACAAACCATTCACAGTGCAGATTTTTTAATAATCAAAATCAAATATTAACGAATCGTTATGTTAATTGAATTCCATCAATCTTCAACAATTGCTTTGAAATTCCGAACCGTTTTTCATCAAATTGCTGCAGATAATGTACTGGAAGGCTTCTCTTTTGTATTCTTTTTAAAGGCTTGGGATTTTCAGATGCATAAATTAACAGTGGTTTAAATTTATAATCCCCAGATGCATTGCCACCCAACAGAAGTGTTAGGCACTCTTTACAGGCTTTAAAGCCTTGCGCATTTTTTTTAATTTTCGAAATGCATGTCTTGTTTGGCAGGCGCTTCCAAAATAGGCCCGTCTCATCCACATTAAAAAAATTTTTTGCACAATATTATATCTTGAATTATTTTTTTTGGAGTTTGTATGGAAACTCTGCTGCCGCAACACTGTCACAACTGGCCGCTTCCCCTCTAAAACTTAAATTATGTAAATTTGCTCTGTTTCTAAACCGATCAAACCACCCATGGCTAGCTTCGAATTTGAAATCATCATTTATGCTCGTGCTGGGCTCTTGTAATCTTAAACTGTCAAAGATTGATTTAGCCTTTTCTTTGACGAGTATCTTGCTCAGCGGCATCCTACGGTAATTCTGCTCCTGTATCCACAATGTTAGAAGTGATTCCATTCTGACCATTAAAGTGGATCTGTTGCATGTACATTGTCGGGATAACAATTGCGTGGAATTTTTCCCACATTCCTTTATTTTTGAAGCATCTCGGTTTCGAATACTTTTAACTGTCGATACTGCCAACGTAGGAGACCTTGCGATATCTACAACCGTATGTCCACGATCAAAGCGCTTAAGTATATCCAGTTTTACATCTAGCGTAAAAGCCTTTCTGGAAGATTTGCGTTTACTGCTCATGCCCATATTAAATTTTGAAATTATTAAAGCAAATTTAATGTTTCAATTAATGTTAAATAATTAATTAAATGTTAAATTTTATATGGCAAAAAAATAAAAAAATCAATCGACGCAAAAGCGAATAGACGCATAGCGGGGCTTTGGTGTATTCAATCATTACGTCACTATATACAACTCTTGTATCAATTATTCAATATAAATATAAATACAATTGTCAAAATGGGTAGTTTGTCAACTGTTAAACGTTCTGAAATTTTCGTTCATCATAGCCATGGTTTGAATGAAAAGATTTTTACAGAAAACGTACTGCTGTTCATAATACGCTACACAAGTTCAATGCCAAAAGGAGTTTTATTGACACAAACATATTTACCATAAGTTCAAAAAAGGTGTTACCATGTCCCATAGATATTTTCTGCAAATTTTGGTTTCAACATTAAAGAATGTATCATTGAATGGATAGCAAATTCTCCTGATTACAAGCTAGTACATAAGTTGTGAGTTCCAATGAAGCATCAAGTTGCCATCAACACTCTCTGCACTGACAAATACAATCATATACATTTGAAGTTTCCAGGGCACTTTGGATTTGTGAAGAAACTATTGAATTCCTTGTCTGATGAATCAGTAATTTGGTTTGAATAAAAAAATATTTGTCACTTTCACTTTCTATAGATATGTTTGAACTTTTCTTGTAATGAGACATATGCGTTTCGAAAATAAAAAAATATTTACATGATTTTAAATTAAGTTTATATTCGGCAATACATATATTTTACATTAAAAAATAAATTATAATCAAAAATTATTGGGTTGGCAACTAAGTAATTGCGGATTTGTTTTAGAAAATCAAAGACAATTTTTTCATGGAACTAAATAACTTTATTTTGTAATGTATTGCCCATTTTTATCAATGACCATTTGCCATCTTTCAGGCAGCATCATAATCCAACGTTCATAAACTTTTGGATTTATTAGCAAAAAACGAAATAAGGTACAATTTGAAATCATAATCATTATTGAATTTTTTACCATTCAATGACTTTTGTAAAGATCGAAAGAAAAAGTAATCACATGGTGCAAGGTCAGGACTATATGGGGGATGTGGCAAAACATCCCAACCAAGCTCCAATAATTTTTGCCGAGTGGCCAAAGATGTGGCCTTGCATTTGTTGGGGTTTTGTACGTTGAATGCTGGGTCTAGTTTTTGAATAGTCGTTTGAATAACTTTTAACCGAAGGTTGCCTGCTTGTTCGTAGCTCGAACCCAGCTCAATAATTGATATTGTAACTTTATTTGTAATTGAAAACAAATAACAAATATTATGAAAATCTATATTTAATGATCACAAAATTTTTACATGGATCTTGATATAATAATTGAGGCTGAATAATAAATTGATTGAATTTAATTTTCTTTTTGTTTGCAGGTCTGAAGTTTTGTAATTGATTTCTTGCGTTTGATTTTGTATTTTATTTTTTATTTTTAAATTTGTGTCCCGTATTTGCATTTTTGACGGGTATTTATACCCAAATTTTTATTTATA
>MQRK01182325.1:642-15567 GCA_001938485.1 Girardia tigrina
AGATTTGGATACCAAAGTCAAAAAGAGAAGAAATGATCATACAAATACATACGTTATTGTCGCACGCGGGTGTAGAGAAAGTAACGAAATACATCTCTGAAAATTATGACATGATCAATTGGAATGAAATAATAAAAGAAGTAATTGGACAATGGGAAGCATACCAAAAAAGTAAAACATTAACGACTCCTATGAAGGAAAAACGGGTGACATTGGTCGCAAATGAACCATTTGAGAAAGTGTACATAGACATATGCGAACCACTAAAGGAGACTTTGAGAAGGAAAAAGTATATTGTTGCAATCATAGATCAGTTTAGTAGGTACATATCTTTGACAGCCATTAGTAAGCAGGATGAAAAAACCATAAAAGACGTCATAATGACCAAATGGATCTTGAGATTTGGAGCGCCGATGGAAATACATACAGATTGTGGGAAGACATTCGAATCGAAGGTAATCAAAGACATGGCAGAATCAATGAATATAAAAATGTATTACTCGAGTCCGTACCATCATAACACGAATGGAATAGTAGAAAGACAATTTCGGACGATTAGAGAATATTTAAACGCATCGTTACTATAGAAAAACAACCAATCTGTACCACAAAATCAAAGTACTAATCAATTGTCTTTCTATAAATAAAAGTTTAGCGTCTGGTGGAAACAAACTTATCTAACCAAAGATGGTTCGATAATCCCGTTTCCTATGTTGTTTTTATTTTGTAATAAAATAAATTAACGAGTTAACAACGAAATAACGATAAATTAACAATGTAATCCACAAATATAAATACCATACACTGTAGTAAACGTCAGAATCAATGCATACCGCAATCTCACGACGTTGAGAGAATAGATAATCAAATATTGTGATATAGTTCCCGTAATGGATAGGAATACTAGTTATTAATAACTGTCAGAGAATTGATAGTCAGTAAAAAAAATGATTAGACACTGTAGTAATATTCAGTCGGAAAACAATTATGCGCTGGATGGAGTTTGACAGGAATTATAATCTCGTCGTCAGGTAAGTAAAAAATTATAAAATAAAATCATCTATTAATGATTTTATCGATTACAATTTTGAATTTACAATTCAAAATTGTCTTCGACCAAATTATCATAATGATAATTTAATAATGATAATTCTTTTTATGACTTTCATTTCTTTCCTTATTATTATTTCTTGATTATAATTTCTTTTAATTTCTTTATAATTTCTTTCTTGATCTTTCCTTATTATTATTTCTTGATTACTCTTTCATCTTCTTGTTAGACAGATAACGAACAAAAAAATAAGACAAGATAAAAATAAAAAAATAAAAATAAACACTACACGAGACACAACAACACATGCCAAACGCAAACTTGCCAGAGTATTACAGTTACATACAAAGAAAAGATCAGACTGGGAGGAACTACTACCGGAAATAGAATTCACATTAAACGCAACTTTTCAGAAAACAATAGGGAAGAGCCCAGCATAAATTATATTCGGTAAGAAAATATACAGAGAAAGATGGCATAGTCAAGACATAAAGGTACAGCAAGAAAAAGAAGATACAACAACCAGAAGAAATTTCGAAATTGTAGATGAAGTACTAGTCAAGGTGATAACGGGGATAAAGAGTAAAGATAAATATGAAGGACCGTATAAAGTGGTAGAGAAAACACATGACAGAAGGTATAAACTAATAAATGAAGATGGAAGAATTTTAGATCGAAACGTGGAAAAATTGAGAAAATTCTTAAAGAAGGGGGATATGAGGGGTTAATTTAAATTTTTATCTCGCCAGAATAATTTATTATTTTTTTAATTTAAAGAGTAAAATATTTTTATGTTAATATGGTTATTCAATATTTTAAAATTAAAAATGATATAACAAAGCAACTATTAAAAAATCAAAAACGTTTTTAAAAATAAAATATTTTTTAATGTGTTCTTAAATATTTTAAAAAATTAAAAATGATATAATAAAAGAAAATCATAAAAAATAAAATATCTATTTAAAAATGAAAAATATCTTTTAATGTATCTATTAAATATCTTAAAGTTAAAAATATCAAGAAAACAAAAATATTAAATATTTATTTATAAATAAAAATATTTTTAATAAGTAATTTTAAAAAACTTTGAAATAAATTTTGAAAATAAAGTTTAGATAATCTTCGAAATAAATTTTCAGGATTTTAAAAATTAAATCGAAAAGAATTTAATAGATTAATTTGGGTCGAGATAATTAAATTAAATTAACAGGAAAATTTGTTTTAAAGATGTGAATTGTTATATAAATAAATTTTGGTGTTAAAAAAAATGAATCCTGATATTGAGGTTGCAACCACTTCTCACAATTCTAAAAAATAACAGCAATGTTAATAATGGCTATAGGAATATACAGCTAGGCATAAGATTTAAAATAATATCTAACACTAATGCATTTAAACTTATATACATATCAAATTAGATAAACAAAGTATAAAGCTCAAAAACCGCCATTATTTTTCGACCAACCTCATATATCTAAATTTTAATTTGTATATATTTAATTTAACCTGATTTCAAAACTTTTCGTAACATTTCTTCATTCCTAACATTCTTATTCTTAAATTACGTAGTCTCAGAAATTTTTGACATCATAACATATTTATTAGTAAATTATTATAATATTCGTCAATAATCTTCATTTTCCAATTTAACTATTTATAAAATTATTGTTTCAGGTGTTTCAATCAGTGTCAATTTGTTTCAGCAAAGTTCTGGATTTTGTTCAGATCTGCAGCGAAATCAGTGTGGATAAAATCGTGGTCCTTCTGAACGATATGTACACCCATTTCGATAATCTTACAGAATTATATAAAGTTTATAAAGTAAATATAAAGCATTTTAAGTGATGATATTCTAATATTTAATTAACAGTTTATTTATTTATCAATGGAACTGACATTCATTTAAATATCAAGTTGATAACCTTTCGATGAAAAATCAATATTTCAGAAGAAAATTATTTAAAAAAAATATATTTATAAGGAAAATATAAAATATAATTATATTAATAATGACAAGTTTAATTAATACAGCACTCATATTTATAAATCATATTGTAAACTGTATATACATGGTACGTTCAATGAGTTCCTAGCCTAATATAGAAAAAACGTAATCAAATATATTTTCATTTATCAACAATATGTTACTAAATAGAGTTTATTTTTCAACATATGACCCATTATTGTCAACACATTATTTCCAGTGGATGATTAGCTCTTGAAAAACCTTTTCAAAGGAATCAGGCTCATATTTATTGATAAATTAATGTACATTGCTTATCAAAACGTCGCTCTTATCAATCTTAATGCATCAAATACTACGTACTTAAGGTACTGAAACTTGTAGAAATCACTAGGTTGCGAGGGCTCAACTCAAGGATTTATAATTCAAAAAAGAGAATACCATCCTTAAAATTGTATGTCTTGTGACTTTTCTTTTATGTGGTGGTGCATAGTCTTACAAGAGCTCTAGAGGTGAGTTTCAAACTCTGAGTCTACTTTGTCTAGCAGCTGTTGCAAGGTTACTGAAGTCTACTGCATTGATAGTGCACCCATCTCAGTGAAATCCAATTTCAGTGAACCATTTGTCGCAAAACACTGTCAGCATTATTTCTTTTTATGTATTGTTCACGATCTCATTTTTTACTGCCATTCATTTGGAAATTTCCATTCTTTGGATTCCCGTCGAGATTCCATTATTTACACAGAAATAGTTGTTTCATTCGTCATTATAATTTTTTTAGGAAGCGGTTCCCCCCATTGTTCGTAAAGTTTTAAATTTTTAACACAGCACTCGATTCGATGATTCTTCATCTCGCCAGTCAAAAACGTGGGTTCTAATCTTGAACTGAGTTTTCGAATACCCATATCTTTCAGCTAAATGCAAAGGCTTCCTAATAGGAAGCTCCTATGCCAATATGAAGACAAACGCACAGCATTTTAAAAGAGGTTTTGTGCTTATCTTTTAGAATCTTTCTAAATTTTTCCTTAATTTCATTTGGAATGTCTTGTTACCTTGTCGTCTTTTCATTATCAAATAATTAAGTACAGTTATTTTTTGAATATTGCACCCATATTTTCACGGAAGCATAATATGGAAAATCCTCCTTGTATGTATTTAGAAGCATATTATTGATTTCAGTTACGTTTCATCGTCGATAAACAAAAAGCGTGATAGCACTACTATAATACATTCGTTGTATCATCACCAGAGCCCCAGAAAGTCAATAAAGTCGAACTTTTTATGGAAACCGATATTGTACAAGATACACGTTTATTTTATCACGTAGTAGAAATTGTGTTACTCTAACTCCGCGTGTATTGGTCGGGGAATGATGTGATCTTTCTTTCATTTGTCTCTGTACTTGACTTTGATTGGTTTGATTGTTCTCTGTACATAGGCATGTCTTGAGCGTGGTGTATGTTGTGTTTGCAATGGTTTGTGCGTGATTATATTCTTTATTTTTTTTGTTTACTCTACTCCTCAAGAAACGAAATATGATTTTGTGATGTAAACGGCGACAAATGCAACTGGAAAAATCTGAAAAGAAAATTAGACATGTCATCAATAATTCGCTGTTGAAAAAAGAAAATTTATTATGAAAGAAAATATGGTTATGATATAGTCATATTATGACACATCGAAAAGAAACTATGTTGAAAGACATGGTGTACTTAAATGGAATCAGATCGTGATGTCTGAATGACCCAATAACGTGCCATCATACATAAAATACGGAATATTGTTTTTACTCAATGTCCGGAGATTATAATGAACACTTCGAGTGTTGTTCAAATGACACTTATTATGTTGACAGAAACGATCTAGAAGATACAAACGAAAAAGATGACATTCATTTTTTCTCATTGGAGAGGATTACAAATTTATCATTTGATTTAAAAAAAAGATGTAAATATTATAAAAAGAGAAATTGCTCGTCTAAAACATCATGACGCTTCAACCATTCGTTCTTTCAAACCACCAAGACTTCAGTCTCATTCCAGAACTCCAAATAATATTATTGACAAGCAGATTAAGAATCAATAATATAAATATTAATAACTATAATTACTTACCGATTATGTTGTAAAAGGCTTTAACGAATATTTATGGACATTTATTATTCTCAATAAAATTATTGGAATTTAAGGTGATTTTCTTTTGTTCTTTCTTTGCTTGGGTTGTGACATTGACTTTTTGTTAACGGTTAAGTGTTATTTTATTTACTTATTTTCTGTTTTTACCTATTTTCTTATCAGTAAGAATAGTTATTCGTTTTTTCACATCGAATAATTATTTTTACAACTGGTGTCAGAAGTTGTAGTAGAAATTTGAAAAGGCGACACTACAAACATAAACAAAAGTAATATATTAAAACAAATAAAGATTTTTAAGCTACATGTATTTATGTACTTATATGAAAAAATAGTTATTCTATCTATCTTTTTTCCATTAATTTTATTAACTTACTTTCTGTATATATATATAGAAACCTATTTTTGAAGGCTTTTTACTCAATCGATTTTCTTCAAACTTTGCACACTTACTCATTTTCGATGACAATAAATGATAATGTCAAAATATGATCGAAAAAAACTTTTTAAGGTCCCAAAATGGGAAAATTCAGAGTACCATTGAAAAATATATTTTAACCTTCATTTTTATTTAAATTCCGGGAAAATAGACGCTTTAAAATACTGAAGTAAAAGTTTATTTTCCACTGAATATATGCAATGAGGAAATACTTCGTGATTTGACATAAGCTTGAATAAAGACAACTGTCCTTCGAGATCAATAATATGCAAATACATTTCAGAATTTAAGAAATGAAAGCAAACTGCGCATCAAAGTTTTTCAAATGTTGGTCAGTCACTGGAGATTCCCAAGGACACAATTATAAAATGTGAGTCACTAATTTTGCAGCACATGCGTATTACCGGTCAAATCTGTACAGCAATGTAAAAAAGAATACAGGGAAGAGAATAAAGGACAGAAACTCGGTGATTCAGCTGCTTGATGACAATGCTCCGTGTATTCATCTGATATTGGCATTTCAGCTGTCCAAGAATGCGGTATCACAACCCTTGATGATCCAACTTGGTATTCCTATCTTGCTCCTTCAGACTTTATTTAAGCACCTGAAAAGATAGTGCAAAGTATGATGCATTTTGATAATCCAAATCACGTCTAGAAGTTTATTGATGATTTGTTTGCTAAGAAAAATCATACTTTCTGAATGAAATCATTTGATGAACTAACTTTACACTGGAGAAAGTTAATAGCGGTTGATTGCGAATGCATAAAAAATAATCGATATTTTTTCTAAGCCACAGTTTATTAACTGTTTAAAGCTTCGCTCCTTTTTTATCTTTGGTTGCCCGAGGCATTTTTGAATGCACTTATACCTTTGTTATAAGTATATATATATATATATATATGACTCAAAATAAAAATTTCAAATGATATTAAAATAAATTTAATATTTAAATAAGATTTTTAAACAAAGGGAAAGTATCTCTTTGAAATAGAAAACTTCAATTGATGACCTCTCTTATGAAGATATACTTTAACGATTCATTAGACTGATTTTTCAGATTATTACATTCACTTAAAATAACACTTAAAATCAAATCAGTTTAATTATTTTTTAACAACTATTAAATAGTATATTTTAAAAACATCAGTAACTTAAATACATTTAAAATTCAACTGTTTTGTGGATAAGTTTAAAAATTTTGAGTCAAATCGGTATTTTTGAAGAATTAAAAGAACAATAACAAAATAATAATTACCTTCAGAAATCTCTACATGACTACTATTACATGGTTGTAACATTAAGTTGCACCCGGACTGAGTGCGAAAGACAAGTCATAGAGATCTTATTCTACATGAAATAACCAACCTACGTACGTTTACTTCTCAATGTAAGAGCCGGCGTACTAATAATCCTGATAACGCCTTTTTGAGGAATTTGGAGTCATTTCGCAAAGATATTCATAACATTGGCTCTCACAAACGCAGGAGAATTAAACAGTTTACCTTAGGATAGCTTCTCTAGGTGTCGGAATAACAAAGAATCCCTGAACACCAGATCTTGGGTTTTCGGAGGATAAGAACAATGTGAAAACCTGAATCATCAATAGCATATATGAACAAGACCATTTTATGAATTACCACGTTGACCTGAAGCATCCACAAATGGCTCTTTGTTCAATACACAGCTACCGAGTTTTAGAAATGATTGATACATTGTACGAGTCATTGAATTTAACTGCTTTTTGTGCAAAATTTAATTTTGAGAGACCATTGCTTTCCGAAAACCCAGTGAATATGACAGCTCTCCTATGGTTTGTCCTAGACTACATTATAAGTGAAGGTTTCTCGCGTGGAAGTCGCCATTCTGATTATTCTTTTTTGATGTCGGGTAGATAGAGACTTATTGGAGTCTCATCTATTGTGGCAATGTTGAATAAAAACAGTTCTTTCAGTTCTTGCAACAAATTTAGATTTTTTAGAAGCTTTCTAACTGAAGTCTGAAATCTCACGGGAAAGACGTAGCATAAACCTGAATTCAAGCTTTCTTATACCAAAGGATTGCAACACTTGATGATCTTTCTTTATCTTAAAGCCTTCGATGTGGTTTTTCTCTTTGTTTTGATGATTTCTTCAAAACGTTAGAAAATATTTATTATAAGTACATAAATATGTTAACAACAAACAAATGATGAAAATAAATGAAGAAAGAACATATAATGAAAGTAAAGTATAGTTATAACATAGTTTGATAAAGAAACTGATTCTGCTTTAACTTAAAAATAAACAAACAAAATATAAAAATACCGCGAAGACTTAAAAGATTGACTGAAACTTTTCAAAAAAACATAATTCTGAGAATCCCATTTGAAATTAAGTTTCAAAAACAATGAAACTGTACTGATTTCTGGAGTTCGACTCTGAATCTATCGAAATCTTCAACAATTTTATCGATTCAGAATCGAGAGTTCAGGTCCTCGACTTGAACGAGTTTTTCGATGGAGTCAATAGGGGTTACAAAGTGACCGACCACCTAAGAGGAGCATTCGTTAGTCGTAATGTCTATGGAATCCCGAACTATTTGGTGTGGCTTGAAAATGTTACACTGAATAGTCTTTTTTCAATTTCTGATTTAGAATGCGCGGGCTTTGGATCGCCGTTTCCTCACCTTAAACTATTAAAAAGTTCTTTTTTATTACAGGAAATCATATGAAAGAGTTGTATACCCGAGTACAGCTAAATTTATAAGATTTAATTTATATAGAAAAAGATTTGGCTTCATGTAGGACTGTTGGCGTTGAAAATTCCTCAGAAAGAAATGCACCCAATTACAAATCAGTTAAGAGGATGATCAACCACTTTATAGAGATAGCTATACTAACATTTTCAGGACTCCATGTTCCATAATTAATTTCTTAAACAAGCTTTAACTAAATTGTTTTTAAATACATTAATTATTATATGATAAATTGATTGATCTAATTATGGTACTAAAACTAAGTAAACTATTTACTTATTTAGGTTGAAACAATAAGTGACAGTTACATGTTGGTATCTGGAGCCCCAAGTTCTTCCGATCTTCACAGTGCACATATTGCTGAGATGGCCTTAAGTATGATTTCATGTGCAAAAGAACATTTGAAAAATCCAGCAAAATCAACTGGAAGTATTGAATTACTAGTAGGATGCCATTCTGGAATGATTGTTGCAGGCATAGTTGGAATAAAAATGCCAAGATATTGCCTTTTTGGAGACACAGTCAACACATCTTCCAGAATGATGAGCCATGGTGTGGTAAGAGTGTTTTATTATCCTTAAAATATTTTTTTTTTATTTTTGCATTTTTTGAAAAAACAAATGTCCTAATATAAATATTTGAGTTGGATCAAACCATTAATAATCTTGAAATTCGGGAAATATGTAAATATAAAAACAAAAAAAAATGCTTTAATCCTTGGGTTGTGGGAGTCTTTTGAATTTTTATGAGGATTATATTGAAAATATATATCTTCGGAAATTAAAAAGTATTTTTATATTGAAAATGAAAAAAGAAAAAAAAATAAATAAACTAATTAAGAGAAAAAAGAGTTTGTGACTCGTTTATATGCAGTGGAGTCAGAAAAGACTTGAGATTAATCGAAGTCTTTGGCTGAAGTAGAAAGAGGAATTATTGAAGTAAGTTAACAATAAAATGTGGAGAAAAGCTTTTTTCATTCTTCAAAACAGAAATGGAAAGCTACCTATCAGTAGCTTAGAAAAGACTCCGTATTTATACGTTTTATATAAAATTTAGTACTTCGTTACCACTCGTTTTCAAGTTAAGTGACAAATTTTGGTTAGAAAAAAGTAAATGACATTGTAACACTTCTCATAATATAACTCACCATGGTTAGTTTAATAAAGTGAGTTCAAAGGAGATTCTAAAAGATCTTGATGAATATTTATCAAAATTCGTCACTTCCATAGTTTGAAACGCTTCTGGTCGTATCTTCAATATGAAAGAAACATCTTGTAATTCAGATATGGAGAGATTCCCTGTGCAGGATCAAAAGATATCGAGGGTGCTGACACTGGCTACCGCAAATCACTACACTTTTTACTTATTACTTTCATAAGATGGTCTCATTCAAAGGAATTTCATACAACTTTAATTAAAATAAAAAATAAACACTATGTTAAGGTCCATGGTTCTTGGTCATTTTTATAAAGTTTATATATGCATATCTGTTCTTAGGTACTTTCATTTAACCTTAAAAATTATTTCTGATTTATTTTGAGTCAGATTTCTTCAAATTCCTTTTACTTAGAAACATATAAATTATATGTTTATTTTTTTCAATAGAAATTAAAACCTGAAATAAAATTGATTTATATTATATTATTTTATTTATATAAAATATATCGGAAGTATATTATCTTGTAATACGTGATATGGCTTTTTCTAGTCATTGTTGGAAGGCCTTACTTTAAGCAGCAGTTTCCAGTAAGGCGGGAAAAAACTATATATATATTTTTATATCCATGTAAATAATTATATACGTATAAATAAAAAAAAATCAATATCGCTTGTAGCGATTTCAATATAAAGATTTTTATATTTGAAGCTTGTTGAAAATACCAGATTCCGAACGGTCCACCTGAAGGAATTTTCAGATTTACCAATTATCCAGAAACTTTCCATATTTATTCTCGAAATCCGTTGATACCTTAATTAACATTCGATAAGTCAGCTCCGATCTACAAACTACAATCAAGTTCAGATATCCTTGACGACAACACTCCTGAAATTAACTCTTGTTATTTCAATTGTTTGTAGATTAACCAACATTATCCTTTTCTCGAAATCTGTATAAAATCTGGTATACACTTCATTTTCATTGGGTCACTAATCACCACAATAATTTTCCTACAAAGCGCAGTCATTCAGTACTCCCCTATAACTATCTATTCGAGATCTACTGCTCTCAAAATTCCACAATTTCGAACTGTGATATTATACATTAACAGTGAGATGTTTTATAGTTAAATTATGTGGTGCGTCCAATAAGTACCCAGTCTGTAGTAATCACAAAAAGAATAAAATTCATCACACTCACTTAATTAATTTTAATAAAAAAAATTAATAACAAAAAAACAAAGTTTAGCGCAATATTGAAAATGCAATTAATTAATTAAATACAAAAAACTGTTTTGTTAAAAATTAAAAAAAACTATTCATTTTTATTAATTGTGTGAATTATTTCACGGTGTAAAAATAACAAATAAACAAGCATTGTTTAAATAATCTAAAATTTTGGTGATAAAAAATTTCCAACCGCGATATTTGTTTTTTCATGACAAAGGCTGTTTTTATTCGTGAAAAGTAATCAATTAAGTATGAATTTACAAACTGTAAACGAGTTGAAAGACCCATATCGGTTTGACTAATCGGACAAGAGTTGACCGAATATTGCACTAATTACCGCATGGTTCACAAGCAAGGTGGCTGCCTCTCTTTAATGTTCCTCGAGCCATCCGTTTCTGGTAAGTTTGTCACGGTCTTTGAACACTTTCTGTTTACTGTCGGACATATACAGACTCTCGCGAATCTGGACAAGCGCTCTGGCTCGCTCCAGATGATGGATTCAAGTTCAACTCCGTACCCATTTGTTCGATTCCTGACCATTCCACGATCTGACAAAGAAAATGAATTATAAAAAGGGTTATTTTATCACCCAACAAGTTTACCGTATATAGACATCATCTTTCTACGTAATGTCTATTTCGTTCCACACATTTCCGCCAACGAAAAAGCAATTCAGAAAACATCTTTTAAAATTCTGGGGGCGTGCGACGAAGAAATCCTCTACGGCAACGTTCAAATCGTCTTAATATAAAAGCTCAATGCCTCTCAAATGCTTCTTTAAATATCTGAAGAGGTAAAAATGGCTCGGTGTCAAATCTGGGCTGTACGGCGGATGATCTACAAGCACTAGTCCAAGACCTTCAATTGTGGCTCGAGAAATTTCAACTATGTGAACTGGTGCATTTTTGTGGAGAAAACATAGTGGCATGTTCTTCTGCTCCCGTCTATTCTTTTTGGTGGTTGCCAAGAGTAGGCTGTAATAGACAGCAAAATACATGATAATAAACCTTTATGATCCCCAAAAAAAGAAAACATCATCACTCGCCCATGACTTTTCTCTGTTCATGTCTTCAAAGATGGATTCTCTTCAGGTAGTTTCCACTCTGCTGACTCACACCTTTTTTCCGGAAAGTACAAAATAAGTAGGGTTTCATACTCCATAATCAAAACTTTCAGGAAAGTCTCACCATACTAGTCCCACAGGTTCAAATTGTTCTAACTGCACTCCAGGCGGTTTCGCAATATTTCACTAGTCAAAAAGCTGGGTTCAAATCTAGAGCACAGTTTTCTAGTACCCATGGATTTAAATTTGGTGTGGACTATATCAACACTGAAATTGAACTTCGTTGGTAGCATTTTCATGGTAAATCGACGCTCTTCTTGGACCACCTTCTCCAACTTTTCATCAAATGTATCAAAAATTTCTTTTGGCCGATGATTATTTTTATCAAAAATGGAGGTTTGCAAACCTTTAAACTTTCTGACCAAATATTCAAGAGTTGTCAGAGATGAGGAGTCATGTAGGTAAGTTGATTGCAGAAGATCGTGGATTTCACTACACGTATTCTTGTGCAACACAAAAAACTTATTAATGCTGTGTTATTCGACGTCTGAAATTTATCACTGACGAAAATTCAAAATGTAGCAAATCAAATTTTCATACGTTTCATAATATATATATATAATTTGCCAAGAAATTTCAAGGACATTCCGTTATTCTTTTTACCTTTCTTACAATATTCATTACTTATTTTTATATTTCATCATAAGTTCTATAGAGATCTTAATAGTATTATTTACCATTTGATATATATTATTTTGTAAAATGATATATTTTTGAATGTTTGGTAAAACTAAAATTTATAATTTAAAAATCATCATAATTAATTTATTAATTTAATCATTAAAAAACATATGTAAAATATTCATTTAAAAATTGTTTGGTGATTTATATTTTTATTTTAATATTTTATATTTTTATGTGATATTAATTTATATTTATGTATATTTATATTATTTGTAAAAATAGTTGATCCAAATAAGCAAATGAATCAACTATTTTTACTTACAAAAAAACAAATAATATTTAATCAACCTAATCCAACGGATACGTCTTGGATTAAATTAATTACCAACGACCAAAAAAAATAAATAGAAATCAGTTAATAAAAAAAATATAATAACCTCTGTGAGGAAAAAACTTTATTCAACATCATAATACATCTAATAATACAGAGACTCGGTAATTAATTATAATATTTATTATTCAATTATTTTTATTGATTTTTTTATTTATTTTATCCAAAGGCCACTCTATAACATCAACGAAATAAATATTTTACCCGCTGACACAGCACGTATCAAAGTCATTTAACATTTATAAATTTAAGAATAAAAAAATGCGATTATTGCATATAAAGGTCAGCTTAATTTTTGCATTTCAGAGTCAAATATTGTTTTGAGTGGAATGAAATTAGTAGTTTTCTAAAACACATTTAAGCAATTCAGAAGTCGAACTATTATTTTCCTTGTTATCTTGAATGAGATTACAGTTAACCATGAAATTCGGTTGAAAGATTAACGGAGTTATATCAGGATTATGATAGCCTTATTGTAGTACGATTTTTGATAATTCAGAATTTCTAAGTTCACTTTCGAGTAATTATTTTCACACACTTCTTTCGGTTCGGGTTTGATGTTGTCGATTTGGTCTCTGGCAATCAATTTAGAGATCGTACATTTTCTCTACAGATATTTGGCGACAGTTCCTTTACTGGTAGTTTTCGACAGTACGGGAACTTCGTGTTTGATCGGTGTCGAGTCGTCCAGTTGTACGAAAGCCGTATAATCATCATAAATATTTCCATAAATAATTAGTTTCTTTTGTATTTATTGAGATTGGAATAATTAAATTAAGAATTATTAATAATATAATAATAATGTTTTTATCGGGTCCCGGTTACTAACAACTTTATCAAAACATATTTATGTACACGGATCGATGAATGACTCGTTTTTCATGAATTGAAGAAACTTGAAAATACCTTCGAGTTTTGTCAGATCAACTCTTCTTGCTTTCTGTGCTTCTCGACCTTGTAAATGTTCTTTATTTACAAAAAAACGCATTAAAATAAAATCCGCAACTACATAATCGTTCCGTTAATAAAATTGTCCTTGACAAACTTCGGGTTGTAATAAAAAATAATAAAACAAATCTCCAAAAAAAACCATCTCAAACCCAATATACATCACACTCAAGAAAGCCTATGTACAGTTCCCACTTAGACATCTGTACAAACCCGAAAGAAGGATAACATCATCTTTACACAAGACACACGGAAGTAGGGTATCTCATTATTAATATTCCTTAATAATAATTGTTTTTATTATAGACTATACAATGATAAAGATATAAATAAATATGATTACAATTATTATAACTACCAAATGTATATTGTTAATGACAAAGAATCGTGAAACTAATAAAAAAGAGATAAATAGTAAGGTACTGACTGTTAATTTAACCACCCTACCTCTGAACGTTCGTGATTTGTTGTCAAAAACTTTCTCGATCGCAACAACTCGAGTGACGCTCGTTCATCCAACAAAAGCCTATAGAAAAAGGAAAATGATGGTGTTGAGGTGTAGAGACAAAAGAGACGTGTTTTTTCTATCAATGGTTCATAGTGCAATCATGATTGAATTAGACAGCGGGAAACGGAGGCCAATTGTGGCTCATGACTACAATTTTACGATGGGTGGTGTTGACCATGTGGTTACAACAATAAAAAAAACCTGGTGATTTTTTAACAACCGAGTGGAAAAAAATCCAAAGGTAAGGTGGTTGAAGTGAATCCCCAATGAATTTGTGAAAGATTTGAGTTTTTGTTAATAGACTTAAATTATTCGAAATACGATTATTCTGAAGGGAATTAACAGTATTTTCTTATTTTTGTTTAAAGAATTCCTTTGGATGCGACAGAAATTTTCTGATTATTTTCTTTTGATTGAAGCTGTCTTCGTTATAATTTTTCCATTCTTTTTATTAGCTTACTTTCTATATATAAATATATATCCATGGAATTTAAAAACCTGTTTTGAAGGCTTTTTACTCAAGGTCTTTTCGCCTTTCACTAAAGAAATGGTCGAAATAATTAATAAAATGCCGGTTAACCACTTTAATAATAAAAATATCGAATTATTAAATGTGGTTGC
>MQRK01182340.1:3588-18142 GCA_001938485.1 Girardia tigrina
ATTTGTGACCTGATGATGGGATTTTTAATATATATATATATATATATATATATATATATATATATTACGTAATTAATCTTTATTTAATTAATATTAAAAGATTTTAATATGATTGGATAATTCACTTTGAACATTTAAGCATGGTTTTAAATGCTTTATTCATAATGCCTCAGAGACTATCCTCTCAGGATATGTCAAAATTTTTTTCTTCAAAACTGTAAATTCAGTTTCATAGTTAACTTTATAAAGTTAATGTGCCATATAATTGTAATTTGAAATTTACTTCACAACTGATGATGACGTAATGGCGAAACATGTTTTGAGAAATAAAAAACTTTTTAAATGGCGTTTTAAATATATATATATATATATACAGTGCACTCTGTCTATATCAAAGAAGGATATGTTGAATATATGTTATTTTAACGATTAAATATCAGTGATTTATATAAGGGAAGGTTATAATATGGCTATATCAAACTATGCCTATACCGAAGTTTTGTTTTGGCAACTGCGACTTCGATATATGCGGAGTCCACTGTTATATATATATATATATATATTGAAAAAATTGAATTATTTGTTTATTATCAAGAAAACACTTGAAAAAAATGTTAAAGCAATGTTATTAAATAAAGTACGAGGTTGTATTTTAAAAATTAATTAAAAATAATTAAAACTAGAAAACTTTCATAACTTTTTAATTGTGTTATATATATATAAATATATATATAAATTCGGAAAAAAATCATAATTAAACAAAATGATGTAAAAAAAAAGATAAATTCAGAACTATAAACATTATCGATGGATGCACATTCCTCCTCAAACGGGAAGTTAAGATACCAAAATTTGTCAAAGCAAATAATCGTTATAAATTGACATCATCATTTGTCCCGAAAAAAGTTTTGAATCATCAAATTCGAACATTGGTCACCGTTTAGTGACCTTTCAAAAAAAATCGAGATTCATTTAGGAAAAAATAATATTTTTATTAAATAGAAATGTCATTTTCTTCAAACGAAGAATTACCGAAGGAAAACTTTCAGATGAAAAATAAATTAAAAATTGTCGGCGGTGATTTGTCATATACCCTGAATAATTCTTTTTCCTAAATTACGAGTCTGTTTTTGTATCATTTTATTGTTCAGAAATTTAATTAGTTATTAAGTTTACACAAAAATGTAATGATTATTACAGTGAAAATTAACATCATGTAACATTCTTTTATTAAAGTTTTTACTTCATAGTGCTACAAATATATAATTCAGAAGATATTATTATTATTGTTATTATTACTAATACGTTGTAAAAAATATTTATTTTTACTATAAAGCTTTAATTTAAGTTTTTAGATTACAGAGATTTCTTATACGACATGAAAGATTCTTTATTTCATAATGAAAAGGATATTCTCAGACTACTAAATTATCCTCCTTCCAGACATTTAACTTTACATTCACTTCAGACGCACAGAGACATTTGCAATTTTCTCCATCACGGCCTACGTACGATGTGCACGCATACATTAAGCGCAATGTTGTTGTTGAATATACAGTGTCTGCCAGTCGCCGGTAACGGGGTGGCTTGACGTTGTGTACGAACTTATCTCTCCACAGTTCATACAATTATGCCCGAGTTTTCATGTTATTCATATTCTCTTGGACACACAATCTAATGACTAGTTAACTCTAGATATTGTTTGTGTATCAAACATCTCAAAATCACACTCACAGTTAATATAATGGTAAAAAGAGAGTGAGAGCTTTACATATACGCAGCTCTCAAGTGTCAGTGGGTATGAGGGCTATAGCCCTAATCGCCCCCGTGGTGGTGCCGGCCATGTATTTGGCCAAGCATGTCAAAATCAATAACAGTAAAAGCCGCTTCCGAAACTACCAGATATTAGATTTCGTAGGTCTTTCTTAGGGCTCTGAAGTCGAAACTTAACTTCAAGGGACCATTATCACTTCTATCAATACAAGACATTTTAATAAACAAATTACACACCAAAGTTCTTCAAGATTAGGTTTTTATTTCCATGTGACCACAAAAATCTTCTTAAATAACCCTTTTGAATTAAGTGTTTTTATAAGATTAATATGAAAATAATTTCTTTAATTAAATTAAAATTGTATTTTTCTTCACAATGTTGTTTCGAAGTTTGAAGTTTGAATAATTTGTATTCAAAGAAAAGTCTTATCTACAAATTTATTGAATTGTCAAAGTTAATTGATTGACCATCAATATTTAAATTGAACAAAATATTAAAATATAAATAAAGAAATAATTCTAGTAAATTTAAAGAAAATAAAATTAATTGTTTAAAAATTATTGAAAATTAATTTTAATTTTTTATAAAAGTTTTACATGTGTAAATTATTTGAAAGTTTATTTATTTAGTCTTCTGTTCTAGATGTCTGAAAAGGCAATTATTGTGTTGAATCATTACAAAAACAGATTCATATGTTTCAATACAAACTGCATATTATAAGCTTCCATCAAATTTAAATTATGAAAAAATTTATATTTCAATCAATGGTTTTACTAAAAAGAAAAAAATATATTTATTTATATTTTATATTATACAGTTGATTCTATTTTTATGCGAACTTTTTATGCTGTTTTGAAATTGTGCGGTTTTTAGAAAAACATTATGTAATAAAAAGCTTCCAGTTCATTGGATGGCCAAAAAGAAAGCGTGCGTAACTACTGCAATTTTAACAGAGTGGTTTAATCCATATTTCATTCTAGAAGTTAAGAAATATTAGCTAGATAAACGTCTCGAGTTCAAAGTGACTTTGCTTATCGATAACGCGCCAGATCAACCGCATATTGAATATCCCAATGTCGCGATAGTCTTTCTTCCAGCAAATACAACCAGCATTTTCAACCATTGGATCAGGACATCATCTGCAGCTTTAATAAAATCATGTAAAGTGGATATTTCATCACTTTTTAGACAAGCTAGAGAATGAAGAGATGACAGTTATGGATGTCTGGAAAGATTTTCTATTTTGGATTGCATAAATCATGCTACTTTGGCTGTTAAATGCTTGCTGGAAAACGATTTGGCAAGAATGCAGTAAAAAGAAAAGCCTACCAAAAGAAATATCACCTGCAGAAATATATATTTTTTACAATTGGAATTAGTACCCAGTTTATGTGATTTTATTGCATTATTTCGGACTTATGTGGTTCTTAGAAATTTTGGAACGTATATATGGTTTTACTATAGAATTAGTACCTTTTTTATGCGGTTCTTGCGGAAAATATCTACCGCATAAAAAGAATTTTTTTATATTTTATTTTATGTATAATATAATTGTATATATAATAAATTAGGAAAATAATAATTAAATAATTTTATATTCATGAAATTAGGAAAATTTTTATCTTTAAATCAATGTTATTTAAAACTTTTAATTTCCTAATGGAAAGATAAACATTTTTCTAGAGGAAAATCTGTTTTTGAAGAATGTATACTAAATATAATAAACAAAATTTAACAAACCAATTAAATTTTCCAAATTGATTTTAAAAATAAAATTTACTTTTCTACCAAAATAAACAAAATATAATTAATTCAAAAAACTACCGAAATTAGATTTTTAATAAGCATTATTTTTTTAAAAAAAAGTACACAGTTAATTATTTTAATTAATTAATTTTAATTTTTAATTATGCATATTTATTTTTCAATGTGGTAATATTGACATTAATAAATTATATTGATAATTTTGGAATAATAAACGATGTCGCCTGTCAGAAAATAACATATGTTGAATGATTGGAAATATAATATATTCAAATTTTTATTCCGCGTAAATGTTAATTTTAACTCTCGAATTCACTTGAGAATTCTTTCATCGAAAAATAAAATGTTGTTTTTCTTTTCTATTTTGTACGAAGCTTTTGTCTCCATAAAACGATTACAAAAATTATTAAAATAATAAAATAAAATTAAGAAATATATATATATATATATATATAAAATCCTATAATTATATATATGTAATTATATATATATATATATATATATATATAATTTTGATTTTAGTAAATTTTGATTTTTTAATTTATCGATTTAAAGTTTTTGATCATAATTTTCAGTACTAAATTTTGGGAATTGTTTTAAACTAATTATATATTGGAAATATTAAAGTTGATGGAGAATGGTGTTGATATTGAATGGGTCGGCTGCCAAACGGATAATTTATTTTCAATTTCTTTCAGTTTGAGTTTTCGGTTGAAATAAGTATAAATTATAAAGTTATTCCGAAATCGTGAAGAACCGTTTGAAGTAATTTTACAGCTTAATTAATCATTCAATGAAAGCTTAATCATATACGAAATATATCCAGATAGATGGCTAGTAGAGCACTAATAAATTTTTAGAATTTATAACGATTTTTTTTCTACTAATGAATTGAAAGGCCATCAAAATAAAAATATAACTATAAATAAATAAAAGTAAAATATTAATAATAATATTAATACTTTATTTTTGATGTAATTTCAGTAGCGTCGCTAGGCGGGTGCGAGGGGTGTGGGCCGCACCGGGTGACACAATCTCAAAGGGTGTCACCAAATGAAAAATACATCGCGGAAATAACCCGACGTTAAGATAAGGTTAACTAAAAAACACAGGTTATTCGGAGTCCATGACGTCAGTTTAGAAATATTTTTACGTCATTTTATGTTGATTAGACTTTACCAGTAATTTTATGCTATGATAGAGTAACGCACACGTTCGTTGATTTGTTGAAAATCATTCAAACGGTGCCGGTACATATCTGATGTAGATACCATACAAAAATGCATTTACGGTATGATTGGCGGATTTGGCACCACTACCTCCACACTCAGAATAAAACTGGAGGGGTGACACCACGACTTTACCGCATTGAGTGACACCAACCCTAGCGACGCCACTGTGTAATTTAATTGTTTAATTGAGATGGTCAAGTCATTATGATTTAATATTATTGTAATCAATAAGGAATTATGCCATTGAAGGCATTCGAGAGAATCTTTGGTAGGGTAACCTTGTATAGATATGACCAACGTACTACTCAAGATTAAGTTTTCATTATATGTTATGTAACTTTAAACATTTTGTTGAATGGATTCTTTAAATGATTATTTTTTTAAGATATTCCTTTAAAAGAATTTACAACATTTGGACATGTTTATACTTGATATGAACTTTTTGAATTTTAGTATATGTGAAGATTTAGTTAACATTTGCACTTTACCAAAATAATTTATTTATTTTTTTACATTCAAAAATTAAAAAAAATTAATACATACATAATGTTAAAAAATTTTTAGTTAGAATTTAAAAATAAATTTTATAATTATAAGTTAACTTTTATAACTTTTACAAATTAAATTGAAAAAAAAATAATAAGTTGATTTTTGCGAAATGATTGATTTAAAAGGACATTTGTTATTATAATATATGTTATATATGTTATATGTTATAATATATGTGTATTATTGCCATTAATAAAGTTTTGCGATAAATATGACTTCTGAAATTTCGGAAAACGAAAATGGCATAAACGCTACTTACAGTATCAATAGACCCTTCGAAGATATTTTAGGAAAGGTTTTTCAGTTTGTATCTGTGATGAATATTTTTAATGGTATTTATTGTGTGTGGTTTGGTATGTTGTTTTTAAATAATTTAAAACGACTGATTGTTTAATCAATTATTAAAATTTAAACAACCAATTTTAAAAATAAATTAATATTTCATAAATAATATGTTAATAATAATTTTCTTAAAATAAATAAAATTTATTTTTAATTTAAAGTATTTTGATTTTTGTAATAATTAAATTGTAATTTAAATTTTATTGAGTAATATGAAGTTAAAGAATATTATTAAAAAAGTATCAATCAAGAACGATGACGAACTACGCAAGTTTTACGGAGAATTGTTCGAGTGCCGATTCAAATTTCGATACAAATAAATGTAATGAAAACTCAATTAATGTTCTTAATAGTATCCAAGGTTAAGTCCGAGAAGGCAATAACTCACGTTATTTTTTTTTGTTAATTTTGTTACTCAATTACTTTATTTATTAATAAAAATCCATAAAAAATATTGTTTAATTATTCGAATCACTTTTGTACTTAAGATTTTTTAATTTAAATATTTCGTTTAGAAGTACTTACGACCCTCTCAAATAATCAACTGTAGAATAAGATATTAATTTAATATAATTTAAGATAAAGAATTTATATTTATAATCAAAATTATGTAGTAATTATCTAATGACAATAAAGATACAAAATCAAGAGTGTCTTAAATACGTGTTTTTTAAAGGCTTTGCTAGATTTGTGATTTCAAAAATCCATGGTTTTACGAATTTTAATATTATAAAAATATTCAAAATAAACTTTTTAAAAGGGCAAGTAACTCATTTAGAGCTTCTATACTCGAAACACTATTCAATCAAGTTTCTAAAAAAGAACTTTCATACTATGGTCAATTCTTCTTAACTGAATGAAATAGAGTTTTAAATGTTTAGCTCATTTCGTCTTATAAATTATTTGATTTCATCTTTAAGACACATTTTTTATCATTAATATTATTTTTATATTCATTTTATAATTCCACCAAGAACAACATTCAAGCATTTTTTCTATTATCTAGGTTCTATTTCAGACATTTTTGTTTAAAAAATATAACCTTTGTCAACATCAAAAGAAACGCAATAAAAAAGAAAAACACCAAAATTATATATATATATATATATTTCTTTACTCTTTTTCATGGAATTTTGAAATTTTAATATAATTTTTGCCTTAAAAAGTTTTTATAATATTAATCTTTTATAACTAGAAAATATTTTATAAAACTTTTGTAATATATATTAAATACATTTAAACAAAAACGATTATTGAATCAAAAAATAAGTATGAATTAATTTAATTTAATATTATTATTTAATATTCCTCAAATATTATTAAATCTTATTTTAATCTTTCAAAATAAACATGATACTGATAAAACATAATTATTTGTTCTTTTGATGATATATATTTGTGCCGAAAAATGGCTTTAATGTTCAAATAATAAACTGGCGATAAATCTTTCCCAAAACGTCCTTTATGAGATTTCAACCATCTGAAAGAAATTTAATTCAAACAAAATTTTAATTATTGACATCATTATCTCTACAATTTTTTAAAATTGTTTTTCTTTTATAACTTTGTTTTTGAAATATTTATTCAAAGATTTTCTTTGATAAGATAAATCCAATTTGTTACTGATAAATAAAACAAAAAAATATTGTAAGATTTATTATTTTTATTAAAACGTTAAATTAGTTTTTGAATTAATATTTTAAAATAATTTCTTATTAGATTTATTTGTTTATTAAAATTAATAATTACATTTAATAAATAAATAAATAAATTCAATTGAAATGTTTTAATAAAATCAGTTCATTTCAAAAATATTTATATATTTTTTAAGTTAATAAAGCCGACACTTTTTACTTCTTTCATGATGCAGACTAATGACCGAATTTTATAAAGAAAACAAGAATGATAATTATTTTTTAAAGAAAGTGGAAAATAATTATTAGCTTTACTGAAGCCCACAAAAAATTATTTATTTATCAGTAAAATAGATATGAAATTTGCTAACTCTAATCTTATTAAAAGGTAAGTATGTAAAAGTTAAAAAGGTAAGTATTGAGTGTATATTTTTATATATAAACTTATTTTTCATTTTCCATATGGTATAATATATCCATATTTAACTGATATCTGGTTAATTTTTATTTATAATTCATGAAACGAATTTACGAAATATTGGGTTGAGGAATAAGTTCCCGCTGTTTTTTGAAAAATTAAAATTTTATTTTTTTAACAAAAAAGTTACTACAAATTAATCACAAATATAATCTCCGCCATTGTTCACGACTTCTTCCCAACGTCCAACGAGTTTTTCAATGCCTCTTTGGTAGAAATCGCCCGGTCTCAAAAACTTTGATTTAAGTATTAAATTGATTAAAAATTGATTAACAATTCAAAAACGGCGGGAAATCAACCTATTACAACAAAGTTGGATTATTTTTATTACCAATTATTATAAATACTATATTGATAATAATTATTAAAATATTAAACATATGTATAAATTAATAATGCCTCAATATATTGTCCATCAAAATGATAATAATTATTAAAATATTAAACATAAGTATATATTAATAATGCATCAATACATTGTCCATCAAAATTAATTTTGACTAATAATCTCAAATTATCAGAAAAAATTTAATTTGTTATATATATATATACATATATAGTAACAAAATTAAATTGACAAAGTTTATTAAATAATTAAAAATAAAAATTAACCAGATATCAGTTAAATATAATTACATTGTTCCATATGGAAATTGAAAAATAAGTTGATGTAACAATAATGTAACAAAAGAAAATGATTACTATGATGAATTGTATTAACTATTAAATGAGCTAAACACGTTGTGATTTCCGAATATTTATCCAAATATTTCTTCAATAAACACGGTACAAAAACATTCTTTTTAATTGATAACTTTTTTATTTTAATCGGTGGCATTTTGAAGAAAACAGACAGTTTGGAGTACCGCAGGGTCATGAAATTGTACTATAAATTTGAAAAAGTGCAGACAAAAAGAGCAGTACATGGGAAAAGTTAATGGTGAGAATTTTCAATCCAGGTCATGGATTCCAGGATTATTATATCATTGGTCGAATGACATTAAGCTAGGCAGTGGATCAGTGAACAATACACGTGGAGGAAGAAGACCAAAAGAAATCTCAGTAAAGAAAATTCGAATATGAAAAGTTATCGAATGTGATCATATAATACAAAAAAGTTCACAAACTAGCAGTTCAGCTTGAAATTAGATATCTTTCTGCGTATACAATGTTAACAGAACTTAAATACCGAAAGTAATCCAATAGATTTGTGTCGAAGCTTGTGACTTAAACTTGGCAATTTCTGAGCAATTGAGTTCAAATTTTCTTGAAAATATTTATACTCAGAAGAAGATCTCACTTTTAATGTATCTTTTTGAGACTACGAAATAGTCCATTGAGTAGTGCAGCAAAGATGAGAGGACCCACTTAATATGATGACTGAAACTTTTCACAGACGAGAATTCATGCTTTCTATATTTTGGTCACGAGAGGGTGTTGTCGGTTTAGATTTCTACCAGAAAAGTATTATCATCAATGTAGAATGCTTCAATATTCCTGTTACTAGGGTGCAAAAGAAAGATACGTAAGACACCATACATTCCACTTTGGGTAATTATTGACAACGCTTATTCCCTCCGTATATATCAGCCCTACAGTGCTGACATCGCTTCCACCTATTCAACCTTCTAAAATAACACCTAAGTGGGCGTCACTTTTCATGTGAAGATGATCTCCAGGATTGTGTGTCAAATTTTTTATCATCACCGAATCAAATGTTTTTTTGCTGCTGCAAATTAATGATCGCTTGAATAGATGAAATAAAATTGTTGCTAACCACGGAGGCTACATTGAGAAATGATTTTCAACATTTTATTGTACTAGTTATACATATTGTTCAAAATAGGAGTTGTTAGAACATTGTGAATTCTTTATTTCATACCGAGTTTTACAGGCTATTGTGCGAACTATGTAGGATTAGATGAGAAAAATTTAATTTTTAACAAAATTTTGATTCATTTATGTATTTAAAAAGTCAGTGCATGATAAAACTGGTTTTTGCGGTTTGTCCTCGATATTGATTTGGAATTGCAATGTAATTAGTAAATTATTAATTGTTGAAGTAATTAATATATGAAGAACTGGATGATTCTACAGGTTTATTGTCAATTCCTTGAACTAAGAAAGAAAGTAATTCGCTTAGAAATTTTCTTTCGAGGATATCTATCCATGCCATTTAGAAACCTATTTTTGAAGACTTTTTACTTAATAAATTTTGTACAACCTTTTCACATTTACTCATTTTCAATCAAAATAAATGATAATGTGAAAATTTGATCAAACAAGTAAATCAAAAAACATTTTTGTAAAAATTGTTTTACGATTATCCACAAATGTTTAAACTGTATTAAATAGAGATGTTTTGATTTTTTTCCTTCCCTGCATTATAATATATTTATTATGTTAATATATTATATTTATTATGTTAATAATAATAATATTAATAATAATAATAATAATAATAATAATCATTGATAACAGAGTGGGTGGCGCAGTTTTGTGACTGCGGCGGATTGGTGACGGTGGCGACTCTATCGGCAGAGGGGAAGAACAAAATAATATCTCACTCGGAAAGAGAGGAAATTAAATAGAGTCATTTTTTTGATTTTTAAGGTCATTAAATTCCGTGCCATAGTTATTAGTAACTATTTAATTGTATAATAGAGTTGTTAAAATTTTTTGTATGACATTTTCCCTTTTACAAAGGAGGCAAATTGTTACTAATAACATAATTAATTCATTAAAATATGTGATAATAATTTTCCCTTTTGCAAAAGGCAACAAAGAAATTCAGTTGCCCAAGTTCTGCCCGCATAAAGAATGGATTAAATTTTCTTTTTGATTTACTAGTTCCTTTCTATCTAACGTTCTACTTCAAGGAATGAATTTTTAAATGTAAAAAAATATTCTATAAATATAAATTTCGTTTAATTATAAAAATCCCCAGTCTGTATCAAGAATTAGCTTATAATAATTATAATTGGTAGCAATGTCATCCATATAATTAAAGTTTACACTTATAAAAACCACAAAATTTAATTTTTATTAATAAAATAATATCAACAAATTTTCCACTATCATTTCATCTTCACATATATCAAAAAACTCAAATAATTCTAATAAAAATACTTGTAAAATTTAATATATTTTTACTTAAATAATTCTTATGATGCCCATACGAATAAATCCAAATAAATTTTAATATAATTTTTAAAAAACAGCTAAATACGTTTAGAATTTGAATAAATTATAATTTAATTTAATTATTTACAGTGAATTAACAAATGAATTTTATTCTCATAATTACATTAATAATATAAAATAAACGTTTTCAAAAGTTAATATATAATTCGATGTTTCAATTCAAACATAACTTGAAATATCTGTTTACATATAAAGTCTTATCAAAACAAATCAGTTTTTATTTATTTAGACCCATTATATTTTGCTTTGATTATTGATAACATTTAAATTCCAGCGAATATATTATTATTATTTCTGTTATTATTATTATTATATTAATTTTTAATTCTGCATGACATATCATCCTCGTGTCCAACAAATCTTCTCTTTCCCTTTTCGATTTTTATTTGTAGAACTAACAAATTTCGTAAAAGTAGAAAATTGATTAAAAACACAAATCATATTTTTTTGACGAAAATTACACGTAAAATTTCAATACAATTGGTTCTAACTGTATGAATGTTTGTTGTTTGTAAGCTGTTTAGATTGGTGACTCTCCTACTCAGATGGGATTGATATGTTATTGATTAATGATCTAAATCTAATGAGATCAATGTTTAAATACTAATTAATTTAAAGTTTTGTAATTTGAAATGTTAATAATACTTTTGAGTAAATAATTTAAATTAATAAATTTAATATAATTAAAAAAAACTAATGTTTATTTTTAAATTTAGTTGACGTATTTTTACCTAATAAAATTTCGAGAAATTAAAAATTATGAAAATTATTATAATCTCATACATTAATCAAAGATTTGAATAAATAGACAAAAAATATTTTAATCAAGTTATATGATTACTGAAGATGTTATTACTGAAACTTGTTGTACAAATGAGTCTGTTTGTGTTGTTAATAAATGTTTTCACGTAAATTGTGATGTTGCCCATACAATCAAAAAACGTATTTCTAATCATCTAGTTTTAGAAAATACGTATGTCTTTAAGAGTCAGTTTTTGGAAGGTAATTAGCGTAATATGAAAGATTCATATAATTTTAAATTACATTACACATTATTGCAAGGAAAAACACTTCTTAATATAACGTCGTTTCGGAAGTTGTGCAATGTATTTATAAATCAATAGATTTATAAAAGTAGTAAAATCCTCTATTACACAAATGACTTCCCATTGAAGGAGAAAAAAATGGGAGGAGTCTCTCTTCATTGAAAACTCAATTTATGATAAGTCATAGATTTCCTGGTTACATAGTTTCACAGTCACTGACTTCTAGTATTTTACGTAAAGAAATAATTTCCGTTGAAGAGTTAAAAATTACATTGCTGCTATAAGATTGTCTTAAAATAACACTTGTTGCCTTAAACTAATTAAATTGATTAATCAAAAGTTTGGTCAAAATAGCTCTTAAGGTTCGCACATTATATTCTTTACAACATCGGCCATCTTCCCAAATCAAATATCTTTTTTTAAATTTAAATTTCTGTACTTAATATTTTTATTTTGTTTTGAAATGAAAATTATACAAATCGAATAAATTAAAACAAAAAAAATGTTTTTAATTAATGAATATTATACATATAATTATATATAATTATATATAATTTACAAAAAACTGTATTTTTTAACTTAATTTTATATCATTTACAATTTTAAATTAAAAGTCTTTTAAAATAACAAAAAAAATATTTTTTTTAATTATTAGATGTTTTACAGAAATAATATTGAAATTTAATCAAAGAAAAAGGATAACATTTTTACAAAAGGAAAAAAATCAAATAAATATTTTTTTGATTAATAATTAATTCTAATTACATAGAAAAAATGTAAAAAACGTTTTAATTATAATAATGATAAATATTATTTTTGAGAGAGTTTCAAATTATTTAATATATATTCTCTATTTATGTTTTGTAATTTATTTGTATAAATGAAATTTTAGACTTCAAATTCAATAATTCATTTTTTAATATATATTTAATACATTTATTATACACCGCAAAGTAGTAGACAGCCTTTTTTGGTTTAAAAGTTTATTTAATAAAACATGTAAAAGGTAAAAACGTCAATAAATTTTATTCAATATTATCGAGAATGAGGATTCAATAAAAGTTAAATGAACATACGCTTTGCACACTGAGGCGACTTTTTGTATGAATCAAACAAAACATATAGCCCATTCTTGAGCAGGATACCTGCGCTGCTATACACTTAAATATTGACTCCATAAATTAAGTACTCGGTTAAGTAATGAAAAATATTTATCGAATTTGTACTTGTCGTATACCACCACATTTCCATTCACATAAATGAGGAGAAACAGTTCCAAATTACCCCACAAAATAAATTTTACAAACAACAAATTTAACATTCCCGCAACAAAAATAACAAATTATTTAAATTTTCAAAATTGGTAATGTATATATTTTCTTTTCTCTGTTAGAATTTCTGATCTGTGTAAAAATTGCTTTTTTTTAATGAAAGTTTTATTTCAATTTAATCAATTTGAAAACACAATGTATTTGTTTTAATAAATTATTTTCGTCGGAAACTTTTTTAAATTTTTCACTAACATGTCCTACAACTCCACCACTACGGGTTGTCTAGTACCGACGGAGCGATTGACGAGGTGATTACAACAACCGGTGACAATACCGGACACTATCAAACCCGGGACTAACCAGGTGTAAATAATGTCCGGAGACTTGATTGGCCCCATCTTTCAGCAATCAAGCACAATAGCAATTTTTTAATATGTTTAGAAAATGGTTTGAATAAATCATACGATAAGGATTTCCATTCACGGTAAAAACCGTGTTTGAATAGTTCATTGAAATTTAACATTTTATTAATATAAGATCAATTTTAAATATGCAATTTTATTTTATCAAAATGCTCGATTCCAATGAACTCTTCTAACGTATTTTTTGTCATGATGGAAGAATGTACATCATTGGGAAGAGGAGACGATGACTGATTTCAGTACTAGTACCAACCGGAAACGACCAGGTTCTAAATAACAATTTTGCTTAGAAAATCAAATGAATAAAATGGAGCGATGGATTTTGGAAGACTCATTTAAGCTTTGTGCTTTTAAAATAATTTTTTAATAAAAATAATTTCTGTCTTTTTATAAAAGATGTTTCAACGTAGCGTCAAAAGGGATGACCGAAAAATAGCAACTTCTATTGTAGTTTACATAGTAATCAGAACAGAATTTCAATTTTACTCTTCGGCCTGGAATCTGATTTAATTTTAAATTAATTGAAATTTAGATTAAAATATTTTTAATATATATTGTTGTTATTTAAATTTAACAATTGTTCGTATAAAGAAATGAAAATAATCATTAAAAAAATGTTATAAATATTAAAATTTATATAAATTAATGAACGAACAGTCGCTAATTAAGCACGTTTAAGTGATAAAAAACTTTAAAAGGATATTCGGATTGAAGAAATTTTTTGTTTGAGACAAAATTCAAACAAATATTATACATTAATGAGATTTTATTGTGTACTTTTTGAAACGCTTTTTCACTTAAAAAGTTAATGTTTTCTAAAACGATTTATCTTTATTTA
>MQRK01182341.1:4490-16198 GCA_001938485.1 Girardia tigrina
ATTTCCAATTTGGAAAAGTGTAGTTCGACATAGTATATTTAAAGTACAGTGTAAAGTTGTGGTTTCTTCTTCGCTGCCCGCTCTCTTTGTGATAGTAGAAGAAATCAGAAGTCGGTTTGGTGTGTTGCAACAAGCGCAGTGATTAACCAGAAGCACTAAGGCAACACTCTTCTATGGATGCGAGAGTTGGACAATAAATCAGAATAAAAAGTGAAGTACTACAGGAGAATGCTGAAGATCACGTGGAAAGAAAAGACAAATGACTTTGTCTGGAGGATAGTTACAGAAATACTAGGTAAAAGACCGGAATCAATAGAAGAGATCATCAAGAGAAGGAAGCTGATATTCTACGGATATCAGATAAGAAAACAAGCACTGGCAAAGGTTATGATTGAGGGAAGAGTGGAAGGAGAAAGACCAAAGAGGCAAAGCACAGACGATTTAAAAGAATGGAATGGATTGAGTATGGAATGTCTGAGATAAGAGGCTGCAAATAAAGAGATATGGAGGAGGCTTGTGCATAATTGGGAGCACCCACGGCCCAACGACTGAGGTCAAAAAGAAGAAGAAGGTTGTTATTGCAATCAATGACGTCATTGTCACAATAACAAATGTCATTATTTCAATCAATTACAACATTACTAGAATTATTAAAAAAATTTAAACTTGTAAAATTCTGAAAAAAATTAATACAAAACTTTATATAAAAACAGTCGTTATTTTGTGGTATTTCCAGTACCTTCTTAAATAACAACTTAATGGATCAAATAACACTGTTATAATTTATAAATTGCAAACACTATTTTAAAAGACAACATTTTGTTAGTTCCATTTAAACAGACATTTTTATGTCTTCAATTGTCTGTATTTTTTAACCATGACTCGTTTTCTATAGTTGTACCATAGATGCTCCATAAAATCAAGATTACTATGGAACTGGCATCACAATAAACCGCATAAACTCTCTGTTTATCTACATTCCGTTTGCTCCTACACAGATCATTCTCATCAAATCTGAGAAGAATCTCTGATGTCTGAGAACTCGCACATTTGACAGAACATTTATTACATTCACATTTCTTATCATCTTTATGATGATCAATAGTATTGCTCTCACTTAGATCCATCAATCAATGTTTTAATACTCCTCCCTAAGAAAGATAGTTGTGCACCCGAAATATCGACTCCAAATCGAATAAATTTTTAAAAATGATTATTCGATTTTTGAGGAGCTTTTTATCGTGTAAAGCACTGTTTGGATCTTGTGAAATTTCTGGACTTTAACAAGTTTATATTTAGGGGCAGAATTTCGACTGTGCCTACTATGGCAGCTGCTACTTTAAAGATGTAGTTGATTCAGGATCCATCATTGATCGCGAAGAATGAAGGGCCTAAATTTTGTGACATCATCCAGTTCAAAATATATAATCATAAATTTTGTTATTATTATTAATGGTGATAAAGTTAGCGTTTAGGTTAAGAATTAAATTTACTTTTTTGATATCCAATAAAGAATTGTAGCAATATCGATTTCTTTTATCTGAGATGTATAATTTAAAAGAACAGTTAAATTTGCCTTTTGGCTATGTTTTTAATGTGTTAATATTTATCAAGACATGTGAAGACATTCATGATCAATGGTTTGAATTGATGAGAATATTTCAAAGTTGTGGAAGCAGTATTGGAACGAAGTTTTGGAAAATAATATAACACGGAATCAAACCGACCACTGGTGTTTACGAAGGCCACTGTGATTTGCAATTACCGAGAATTTACGTTTACTTTACTTCTGGAATTCATGGAAAATGTGTGCCAGTCAGCGTCATGGTTGAATTGAATAGTACCACTCTCGATTACGCTCTGAATTCGAATCTTGGGAAATTGTTTCAACCCGATTATTTCATCGGAGGTTCCTCAAGTGCTTCTAAGAATTGCGAAAGACAAACGGCACTCTTCAGGGCCAAAATTCGTGATTGGGAATTGGAGACGGATTGGACAAAAACATTCGAAGAGTGAAGGGCCTAAATTGCGAGACATCATCTAGTTCAAAATATATAATCATATTGGGCTAAACACAAAGGGAGATCACTTTAGAGGAGAGGGTTCTGAAAAATCATTAGAATTAATAATAATTAGAATCAATAAAATTGTGTTGGGTGCAGAATGTTTGTAAGTGCAATTATAATAGTTATCATTATCGAGCGAGTTGTGCGAGTGGGAATATAAAATCGAGTGACAGTTACCTTGAATTTCTCGGGCAGTTTCTCGATGACTCTCTTCATGAGCGCGTACGTGGGCCACTTGGAGCACAGCAGCACCATGGACACCACCAGGTCGCCGCGCAGCAAGAGCGCATTCGCCAGCGCGCCCACTCGCATCGCCCCGGACAGAGCGCGCTCTCCCGTGCCGTCTTTCTTGTCTGTCGCGGGCGTCTTGTTGTCGTCCTCTGCCGACGATTCCTGTTTCACGGGCGCTGCGGCATCCTCGAATAAGAACTCGCTGATCTGGCGGAGCGCCTTCTCGCACGCGCCCACCACAGATTGCACGGTCTGTTTTGATTTATACCATGAATTAATGATTCAAATAGATTTAGTCAATTTTTCTGCATGTATATTTTACGGAAAAATTCTTCAAGATAAATTAAAATTCAAAAAAATCAATATAAAAAATAAAATAAAACAGTTTATTTCTGTATTTTAAAATATAAATTATATAATTATATAAATAATTATTATATTAAATTTAAATTAAATTTAAATAAAAAATATTCCATATTTACAGGAAAATTAATTTAATTTAAATCTTTAATTATTTAAAAAATTGAATTAGAAAAAATATTTTTTTAAAAAATAAAAAATATTTAAATTAATTTTTCTATTGAAATTATTACTGGAAAAATTGAAGAAAAATTATTTTAAATTACAGAAAAAAATTAGAATTTAATTTAAATAAATACAAAAAATATATTTGTAAAATTAAGATCAATTTGAAGTCCGCGGGATACACAAAATAATAAAAATAAATAAAGAATACTCAATTTTTTAGAACAATGTATAACTTCAATTGTTAAAGAAAAATATTTTTAATGTATTTAAAATTACATAAAAATTAGAATTAAATAATTTATTTAAAACTGAAAAAAATAATACTTATTGATTAATAAAAAAAATACTAATATTAGAAAATAATTTTTAATTGGAATCAATTTTTTTATTTATTCAAAAAAAATAAATATTTATATTATGTTGTATATTTAAATTTAAAGAAAATAATTAAATTATTTAAAATAAAATTACTTTTATTAATTAAAAAAATATATAAATATTTAAAAATATTCTATACTTACAGGAAAATTAATTTAATTTAATAAAAAATACAAAATATTTAAATTAATTAATATATTTAAATTTTAAAAAAATATTATTAAATTAAGAACAATTTATGATAATTTTAGTATTTTTTGAAAAATTATTTTAAAATTACAGAAAATAATTACAATTTATTTTTATAAAATACAAAAAAAAATTATTGTACAATTAAGATCAATTTGAAGGTCGTTGAGATACACAAAATAATAAAAATAAATAAAAAATATTAAATTTAAAATATTTAAAAATAATATATTAATTAGGAATAATATAAAATATGTTTTAATGTATTCGAAATTATACAAAAATTAAATAATTTATTTAAAACTCAAATATAATACTTATTGATTAATAAAAAAATTATTAATATTAGGAAATAATTTTTAATTGTAATTAATTTTTTTATTTATTAAAAAAATTGGAACAATTTATATTATTTGTTGTATATTTAAATTTACAGAAAATAATTAAATTATTTTAAAATAAAATTAAAACATTAATGTTAGAAAATAATTTTTAATTTATTTTAAATTAATAAAAATATAATTATTGTAGAATTATGAATAATTGTTTCCATTTTGTGTTAATAAATAATAATAAAATTTTAATTAATTAATTAATTTTATTTTTATTATTAAAATATATTTTTGGTGATTTTTTTATTAATTATTAATTTATTAATATTAGAAAATAATTGTTAATTTATTGTAAAGTGATAAAAATAATTATCGTCAGTCACCTTGAGTTCGTCATCGGTTGGATAGATGGACGAGTGCTTGTTGAGCACGTGTTTGTCGTCGAGCGTGTCAAAGTACCTCATGGACTGGGCGCCAGTGTTGCGGTACTGGCCCATGTTGGGGCCGGACTGGGGCGTGTGGAGCAGCGCCGCCCCGTGCGAGGCCGCGCCCACCGCGCCTCCGGACGAGATGTTCGAGTACTCGAGGCGCTGCATCTCGCGCATCCGCGTCTGCATGTCCCGGCGGCGCCAGAACTCTTCTCGGTGCTGCTTCTGGCGCATCTTGTCCTCCTGGAGTCGCCAGCTGCGAGAACTGCCGCTCGTCTTGCCGCCGCCGCTGCCGCTGCCCCCGTCCACGACCAGAGACGGGTCCACCTTCTTCTTGTACTGCAGCCGGTGTCGGCGGCCCTTCAAGTGCATCTCCTTGGCGTGCGGGTCGTTGAATTTGCAGTTGCACAGCTTGCAGAAGAACTGGATGATCTTGCCGCTCTCGTTCTTCGTCTGTCGGATTAATCGATTGTGTTCGTCAATTTAATTTGTAATTGTGATGGAATATTTTTCTTTAATCTGGATTTATTATGATTGCTGATTTCGTCAATAATGATTCGTGTTTGATTTCCGTAAGGTTCGGTCAAATTGAATTTACAATTACGAGGAATATTTGAAGTTTTTTCTTGTATTTTTTAAATCGTTGTAACATTTTAATCGATTGATTGATTTTATTTTAGATGTTTACAAATTAATAAAATTAATAATTGAAATAATTATTATTGATTTTGATTTTAGCCAATGAAATTTATAGAAAATAAAGATTAAATTCTTTGAAATTGTCGGATAAAATTATTTTTTTACTTTAGATGTCGTTGGTGCAGTTGCACTTTTAAAGAATTTAATGGGATAAAGAAGATAATGGGATTTTCTGAGGAAAGGAAAATCCTTCTAGTCACGCCATACATGACACGGGATGCAATAATCAAGTATGAAACAGCGCCCGGTGAAACATGTGAAGAAAAGTTAAGAGCAGCGTTCTCCGAGGAAAAAACCGTACTAGATATAATGAAAGAAATGTTAGATTTGAGAATTGGCTCCAGTGATCCCACAATAATATTTAGAAAGGCAGACGAACTAATAGAGAAAAAGCTAGGTAAGAAAGAACTATCGAATTTAGTATACGCTAACTTGATAGATGATGATGATGTACAAAGACAAATAGTCATTCAAGGGATCACAAAATCTGATGAGATTGAAGAAATACAAAGAAGAATGTTCGAACACGAGAAAAAGAAACGAAACGCACCAGTGGCAGCATATAATACAAAAAGAGAAAATGAATGGAAAACAGTGGAAAATAAAAGGAGAACAACAAGACCGCGGAATAGAGAAATTCTAGAAGATACAAGAAATTTTAGAGTCAGGAAACTAACTTGCTGGGCATGTCATGAAGAAGGACATGTTAGAAGAGATTGTCCAAATGTGGCATGTAATCATTGCAATAAAAAAGGACACATAAGAACACAATGTTATGAAAACCCGAATAGGTTTAAGGAACGCGTGCAATGGAAACGGGATAATGGAAGAAATCGATGGGAAAATGATAGGAAAAAATACTCGAATCAAGGATATAGAGACCGTCCGACGTACACAAATACGAAATATTCAGTAGCGGAATTGGACGAATTAGACGATGAATTGTATGAAGGAGATGACTCTTCAAGACGGGGCTATACCAACGAAACCGATAGAAAAGAAGATTCTAAAAGACAGGAATATTCCAGAGGTTACAGAAAGTTCAGAGATGATCAGGGAGACGAGGACGCACGATCACGGGGAGAGGTGATCAGTGTGCTTCATTAGAAAGTCAATGCAGATGTATGTGTGATTGTATTTTTGATTGTATGTATGAAAATATTCCTCTAGAAATGTGTGAATTAGATAGTTTGAATAAAGAAAATTATGAAAAATGTGATAGCATGGATATTTGTCAAACTTTGCTATTTTTAATATATCTGTTGTAATATTTCTTATCTTTCTTTTTCAATGTCATGAAGAAGGACATGTCAGACGAGATAGTCCAAATTTGACATGCCGGTCTCTATATCTTTGATTCGAGTAATTTTTCCTATCATTTTCCCATCGATTTCTTCCATTATCCCGTTTCCATTGCTCGCATTCCTTAAACCTATTCGGGTTTTCATAACATTGTGTTCTTATGTGTCCTTTTATATTGCAATGATTACATGTCACATTTGGACAATCTCTTCTTCCATGATATTGAAAAAGAAAGAAATATTACAACAGATATATTAAAAATAGCAAAGTTTGCCATAAATTATAAAAATTGAAAGGACGGCCAAGTGTAGAGTTTCGTATAAAAGATGAAAATGTTCAGTGTCTTTTAGATACAGGAGCCCGAGTGAATGTCATTAGAGCGGATTTAATCAAAGGTATGAAAAATATACAGATTAGAGAAACAAGAAAGCGTAATAATATAATTCCAATTTTACGAGAACATTCGCTACCGTGAATTCGCCGGTTTATCAGCAGCAAATAATACAAAAAGAGTTAATGAATGGAAAACAGTAGAAAATAAAAGGAGAACAATTGATCATGGACTCATGCGGTACCTAATAGCGTACGCCGCTGTACTCAATTGAGTACAGTTCTTCAAACGGACTCAAATTATAATTTTCGATTTTTTGTTGATTTTATGTTTCAGAAGTAATAAAATTAACTTTTCGTATTAACAAATTTTGACTAATCTGACTATTTTTTAGCCACGAAAATCGATTTGTCAATGTTCATAATGAATAAATAAATTATTTTTTCAAAATATTTCTAATTTTTGGTTGGAAATGGCTCAATTTTTCTAATTTTACGCTGCGCCTTGGTTATTGAGAATTACGGCGCGCCTATAGCCGATATAATCGGCTAAGGCAGTGGTTTCCAACCTGTGGATCGCGCCCCCCCAGGGGGGCATGCAGCTGTTTCCAAAATATCATTTTCGAATACAAACCGAGAAATTCGAATAGGTGTCAAAAAATGAATCAGCAGTATACATAATCCAAAATCCTCGCCGCGAATTTTTCGGGTACAAAGGCTAAAACATCCAATCCATATTCATTTTGGAACGAAATATCTCGCTTTCGCGTTTGGAGCCTAGCACTGGTGGGGCGTGGTGGAATCAAAAGATAAGCACTCGCAACATCCCGGGTATTCTCGTGCTTACTCGCGGCAAACTTCAGTAAACAGAAGCATCTGATTGTTTCTGTTTTCTATGAACAAAATTAGTTCGTTAGTAGTGCTTGCGATAACCACGTTGATATATAGAATGAAACGCTTCGCTTTGGTAACTTCTAATTAAATTAACATTGAGGTAAATTTCATAACTGTTATAATAGTACCAGGAAATGTTAATTTAATGTTGAGTTAGTTTTTCCGCACGAGCGCGAAGTAACAGGGTTATAAACATCCCATTAATTATTAATGGGACGCAACAATTTGTTTTTTAAAAAGGGGGGCGCCGGTACAAAAAGGTTGGAAACCACTGGGCTAAGGGGTTAATATTTCAATGTATTTTTAATTATTTTTATTCTTGTAATATTTTAATTGATTTGATTCATTTAATTTAAATGTAATTATTGACGGTCAAATTCATGGAAAATATTTTCAGTGTTTTATTGGTTGAAATATTCTGTTAAAAATTGTTATATAATTCTTTTTATTGAGTGTGAACTTGCCGCTTTCTTTCTTCATCGGTCGAATTAATCGATTGTTTTTGTCAATAAGAAATATCAACAATTTTTGTGAGTTGATTTGGGGTCGTGCTTTTTCTGTCCAGGTGACTGATCGATGTTTCAATTCGTATTGTGCGAGACTAATTTGATTAAAAACCGTAAAAAATCGATCGAAAACCGTACAAGTCGTTAAATGGTCAAAGTAACACCGATATCGAATAATGACGAGTTTGATGATTCCTTGAAGGAATTTCGTGAAAGTTCTTATGAAAATATCAATAAAGTACAAATTTATTTGATGAATGGCGATTTCTATCACTTATTCTCTAATTATATCGGTGAAAATCAATTTAGGTTCAATTTGCGAATGTTCGTTATCGCCTGATTCGCGGTCAAATTGTACTGTGATCAAATATGTGCTGACAATATGTGAGATAGTGGAGGAACAGTGAGTGAATCCGCGTGAAGTTGAGATAACTCTGACTACAGTTCGCATCAGTACAATTCTGTCGGTGCAGCGCCTTTGCCGAAAGACGCCCGGAGCCGACTTAATCGACCGAATGTTAAATCAACACAGAATTCGAAACAATCAATAATAAATTATACCAATTACGATTCAAAATTTAAAACAGAAACTTTCAAAGTCGAAAATTCGGCTCCTGGTCTGTTTCTAGTTGCATATATGTGACCGCAGCTGAGAACAAGGACCACAAGTCGCCGCACAGAGCCCAGAAATCTCCTGTAGTAGGGGATTGGTCAAAATGGGGCAACAGCAGTTCTCTGTCTATTTCAATAGGTCAATCATGCCCCTGAATACAGCATGCATCATTTGCTGTTCTGGTCTATTCATAGGCCTTTGTTATCTTGTGTAATGTGTGTGTGTGTAGCAGTGACTTTAATAAACATAATGTTTCAATTCGCTTTCTTAAAAACGATTTTGTACGAATATGACCGTTGTAACATCTCTAGAAGAGTCACATGATGGAATACCAGCACGATTTTTGCACACTTGTTAACTATTATCAGACCCACAACGCGGCACTCTTCACTCAGTTCCTACTTGTGGTCCCTGTTCTCAGCTTTGGTCGCTTATATTTGCAATTAAGTGCAGATAATCGGCGAATTCAAGGTGGCGAATGCTCTCATAAAATTGGAATTATAATTTCATTTTCTTCGAACGAAAATTTTCTTATTAGATGATATTTCCAGAGGATTATGAACTTGTAGTGCCGATAAGCAGAGATAGTGATGCGCTGTTAATCGATGGGATCGAATGTTCCGATGAGTCGACTTGTGATATTCTGTAACAATTTTGTGCGGTAACAATAACAATACTTGCGGTTAGGTAAATTAGTTTTCATTATTGATCTGATTTTTATTGAATTAACCCCGATATTTACATTTATATATTTGAAGAAACTAATGTTGACAGAAATATTTTTGCGCCAATTAAAACGACTTTCACTTCGAAAATCGAAAGACTTGTGTGAATTGGAAGCTCAACCAGCAATAAAAATCGATATGAGAATTTAAATATAAATCGATACCGTCTCGATATATTCGCTGCCGACTGGGGCGATGTTCTTCTCCTGGAGACTGTTGATATCGACGTGTTCCTCGGCGATCTGCGCCCTGTCTGCGGCCCCGGAGTCGGTCGCGTCCGCGGGCGCGGTCTCGACGACCTGATACTGCTGCATGGGCGCCAATGGAGGCGGGGGCGGCTGCATGGACAAGTCCGTGCCCGCGGTCACTGCCACTGACGCCAGCGACTTCCCCACTGCCACAAATCGAATAAGGAGATACAAATTTAATTAATTTTTTACTCAATAAATTATAATTAAAATCCCAAAATAAATTGTACTTTAAATAAATATCAAAAGCAATTCCAGTGAAAATAAAAAAATGTATTTTAATAAAGTATCAAAAAAAACGATAAAAATATAAAAATCCATAAAATATTTAATTAATAAACTTCCAAAATTACAGAAAATAAAATTAAAAAAAAACTTAAATTATCTAAAATTTAATCGATCAATTTTCAATGATAATTATTTTATTATTGTTAAAAAAATAAAATTAAAAAAAATAAATATTTGAATATATTTTTGATAATTATCAAAAATATTTCAACAAAAAAAATTAAAGAAATTGAATTTATTTTTATAATATATAAAAATAAATATCGAAAAACTATTTTAGGAAAAATCAAAAAAACAATAAAAATCTAAAAATCCATAAAATAATTAATAAACTTCCAAAATTATAGGAAAAAAAATTTAAAAAAACTTAAATTATCTAAAATTTAATCGATCAATTTTCAATATTTTATAATTGTTAAAAAAATAAAATTAAAAAAAAATAAATATTTGAATATATTTTTGATAATTATAATATATA
The DNA here is from genome assembly GCA_001938485.1 of Girardia tigrina. Lineage (NCBI taxonomy): Eukaryota > Metazoa > Platyhelminthes > Tricladida > Dugesiidae > Girardia > Girardia tigrina. The sequence goes on from MQRK01182341.1 coordinate 14,726, forward strand.
AAAATAAATATCAAAAAACTATTTTAGGAAAAATTTAAAATAACAATAAAATCTAAAAATCCATGAAATAATAAATAAATAAACTTCCAAAATTATAGAAAAAAAATTAAAAAAATTAAATTACGAAAAAAAAATTATATCTAAAATTTAATCAATCAATTTTCAATGATAATTATTTTATTATTGTTAAAAAATTTAAATAAATTTCTAGTAAAAAATTTATATCAAAATTATTTTTCATATAAAATAAATATCAAAAAACAATTTTTGGAAAAATCAAAAACAATCAGTAAAAATATAAAAATCAATAAAATATTTTACTAACAAAATTCCAAAAATATATAAAATTTTAATAAAAAAATAACTTAAAATATCGAAAATATTTTTTTAATCTAAAATTAATTTTAAATCAATACTCAATGATAATTAATTTTATTATTATAAAAATAATTGATCAAAATCCGAAATTAATTATTTAATATATTTTCTGATAAATAACAAAAACAATTCGAGTAAAAATAAAAAAAATGTATTTATTTTTATTTTTATAATTTCAAAAAATCGATAAAATATTTAATTAATAAAAAATAATTTAAATTATCGGGAAAAAAATCATAAAATGACAAAAAAATATTAAATAAAAAATCTAAATCAATTCTCAATTATAATTATTTTTCTTATTGAAAAAAAAATTGATAAAATTGAAACATTAATACAAAAATTAGAAAATAAAATAATACTTTTATTTTTATAATTAAATTAATTACAAAAAAATCGATTAAAATAATAAATAAAAAAAATAAAATATAATCCAAAAAAATCAATGAATATTTCTCACGGATAAAGTTGATTTTCGGGGCGGCCACGATCTTGGTGACGCCTGGCCCGAGTCCAGTCGTGCCGACGACGTGAGCTGGTTCGCTGGGCACGCTGATTGTGGCGTCTGCCTGCGCCGCGGTGCCGCTAGAGCCTGGCTGGACGGCCTTCACGACCAACGGATCGGCGCAAGGAATGGGCTTGCCGAGTCGCTGGTGCAGCTTGAAGGTCTTCTGGTGCTTGGTGCCCCGGATGTGCGCCTGGTACGCGTCCGCCCCCGTGCACGTCACGTCACACAGCTCGCAGCGCAACTGTCGCTGGTTGCTCTTAGTCACAGTCGTCACGACAATCTATTACGAAATAAATTTAATAATAATACAAAATTATTTTTTAAATTAAATCGATGAATTTAAGTTACGGTTTTTATTTAATAATAATTACTAAAATATAATTAAAATATTTATCTTTCATTTTTTAGAATATTTTTGGTAAAATAAATTATAATTTTAATTATTAATATATTTTTCTTTTGAAATAATAATTAATTTAATTTTAAGAATATTAATATTATTAATTTTAATAAATTATTTAATATTTTTATTGTAAAATAAATTTTAATTTTAGGGATTAATATTAATTAATTTAATTTTAATTATT
>MQRK01182347.1:380-10785 GCA_001938485.1 Girardia tigrina
CTTGCTCAGCAGCGCTTTGATTCTTACGAAAATGTGCAAAAATGGGTCGATGAATGGTTCATGGAAAAAAAGGAAGACTTTTACTGGCGAGGTATCCACAATTTGAGATATAGATGGAAAAAATGTATCATTAGTAATGGAGCATATTTTGAATAAAGCTTTTTTTATCGTTCTTTTGTTTTTAACGTATTTCTTTTCAAAATTTAATCCGCATTTCATACTTGTACACCTAATATTTTATCATAAATGTGTGTTGTTTAAATATTTCCAATTGAATTGAAAAAGAAGCAGAAAAGAAGAAGATTTTCAAAGACAACCAGGAGAGCTTTGGACATTACATGAAATGCAATGCTTTTAACATTGTTGTGGCAAACCGTAGATGTGCTGGGATGGTACTAAACTTGCTGTCGATAGTACCGGGTAACAGTGTTAAAAATAAAAATACAAAACTTGTGCCTCTTCGTTCTTTCCAAGTTGTTCGAAAAATAATTGATTTTAACGTCAGAATATATACCGAACTTTGGTATGATGTTCGGATGTGTTTGACTCTCTCAGTGTATATATTAATTGTATTTTTATTTAAATGTATTTTATAATAAATGTGTGTTGTTTAAATATTTCAAATTGAATTGAAAAAGAAGCGCAAAATTTGAAATGGGTAAACTATTTATTAGAAAATTAATTTTATTAATGAAAACGCTTTTTGATTTCGGATTTGATAATAAAACCGGGAAATAAAATAAATGTCAATTTTCGATTTCATAAATTAAAGAAAATAAAAGAAGAAACGGTTGCAACATATACTACAAATGATAGCAAATGGAAAACTGATGAGAAAAATAAGTATCCGGAAATCCGTCAAGTCAGGAGAGATATGGCACAAGAAAATGAAAGACAGATACATCCAACACATTTCATTGTCCGTTATTTGGCATGTCATGTAGAAGGACATGTAAGAAGAGAGTGTCCAGAAGTCAAATGTTCTTTTTGTCAGAAAAAAGGACACTGTAGGAGTCAATGTTATGAGAATCCGCGTAGATTTGAGGAAAAAAGCAGAATACAGAAGAAGAAAAGAAAGAATCGGCAATAAATTTAATTCAATCAGGCGCAAAAGTAGAGGACCAAATGATCAAAGGTACTCAGTAGCAGTTATAAATTAAAACGATTATGATGGGCCGAACGAGATGCAAGAAATGAACAAAATGTATGAAAAAACAAAATTTTTCAACAGAAACCACCAAAATATGATCAGCGAACCAAAATTAATTACCTTCTCATAAATATTTTTAAGGTTTGGAACCCTTGTTCAATATTCAACTTTAAGATCTAAATTTTGTTATTTAAATGTAATACAAACTCACATACGTACATAAAACAAAATGCATCCTTGGAGGAATTATCATTAGAAATATCGCTATCTGATCCGATTTTCCTCAGCAAATTATCAACGTGGTATTAAAAATTGCTGAAAAATGAACGATTGAGACATCTTTAACAGTAATTATTTTACAAATGATTTCGTCCGCTCTCTTTTGCCAATTTTCCTATTTTTTGCATCACAAATTAAATTTTTAAATGTGTACAAAATTTTTTTTTAAAAAATAATAAAGTAATCTAAAAAATCCGAACAGATTTTCTTCAAATGATTTTTTTTAAATTAATAATAGAAAATATTTTTAATTAGTAAAAAATTATTTCATCTGTTAATGAAGGATTATTGAAAAAAAATAAGAAAAACATTTTGTTTCACAAAACTCGAAGAAAACAAAAAAAATGTATCTCAAACTGAAATATGTAAATAATAAAATGTGACTTTTTTGTTTTTCTTCAGAAAGAAACGAAAATATCCTTCAAATTATTTGAGTTTAGGAGCACAAGATTCAATTATTAATTTATTATTAAATTTGCAAATAAATTAATTAATAAATTTCAATAAAGGTGGAGAAATGCAAATAATTAAAGAATAAAATATATAAATATAATACAACTTTAAAATATACTAAATATTAATAATAATTTCAAATTTCTATTGCATTTCATTTTTTATATTTTTAATTGTATATAAACTGAAATATATAAATAAAGAATATTTAAAGAATATTTAATTTAAAGAATAATTTCTAATTAAAGTAGTAGAAAAAATATTTTCAAGGTGTAAATTATTTTTCAATAGAATATAGATTACGCATGCATAATGGAGCATTTAATCAAAGGGAATATAGATTGATATACGAGGGGCGTTCCGAAAGTAAGTGGAAGAAAGGGAGACGACACCACAAGAAAGCATTTATTGAAGGAATACAATGTCATTCAGATAGGCCTGTCATCTCCACCAACTCGCGAATGGTAAGGCAGCGATTTGCATTGATGGTCTCCGACACTTTTTCCACATTTTCTACCGTGCTCGTCGTTGCTGGACGTCCACTCCTGTCCTCGTCGTCCAAGGATTCACGTCCATTTTCGAATTGATGCACTCAATTGTAGACGGCAGACTTTTGCAGGGCTCTTCCTTAAAACACATTTGCTAAGCGGCGCACAATGTCAGACACTGGAGTATCCTCTTTCCAAAGGAAAAATATGATGGCACACTGAGAACGTACTGCATCTTCCATGTGTTAAACAAAAATGAAAACACTGCCTATGACAGTTTCATCCATGCTGCTCACACGTTGCATGGACCAATGCCACTTTTGCTCGATTTCTATTGGCTCGTAAGTACATCACGCCACCACGCCATCTGTCCCTCTGTAAGATGCACACATACGCGCACACCCGCATAAAAGTATTTTCACTTACTTTCAGAATGCCCCTCGTAAGTTCACGAACGTAAAGCCCTCTGTTGTGGGTACTTTTGATGAAGGACGGAAGAGATATCGGATAAAATAAAAGCTTTCCGACTAAAAGTCTTGAGAGTTAAAGTCAAGATTTTCATGTATATTCCCGTATTACGATAAATATAAGTTCAGCAACTATGGAACTCGAAATCACAATTGGTGTTTTATATGTAATTTGCGAAATTTGGTCAGTGTTATGAAAATTCGCAGATCTAACTCCATTCAGAGTTTGGAAAGACCTTAGCACATGTAAAAAAGGTTTTATCCCACACAATGCATATGGTTCAATATCTTGTGAGACAATGCTACAAACCATCAATCAGTATGACCGGGAGAGACCACATTGGTTAGTCAAATATTCATCTCACAACTCGTATATTTGAGCATGAATAATCGAGTCGAATTTTCTGTTCTACAAAATTATTTCAGTTCACATTACGAGTGGCAGTTCTGTGAATCTCCATTAATGTGACACTAAAACCAATCATTAATTAACATTCAAAATGGGCTAATCCAAGCCACCTCAATACTTAAAAGTTTTAACTAAATAAACATTTACATTATGAACATTTTAATTTATTATAATTTAGTATAATTAAGGGGTGGCCCAAAAGTAAGTTTATAGTTGACAAAACAAAAGTTAAAAAAAAATCGCAATTTAATATTACAAATCCTAATAAGTTTTAATCTAAATTATTTTCAACTTTTTTTAATATTCAAATCTTTTGGATTGTGTGTAAGTGTAGTGTTCATCAACAAAAACAAAAAAAAACATTGTAATAAAAAAATTAACTTTGTTTTAATAATATTATAATGTACTCAATTTTGAATTTTTTAAATATATTTTTGAATAACTATGTCTAATTCTTATTTTTGATGTTGGAAGAAACTGAGACTATCAGACCAAGGAATTTAAATAATTTCATTAAGGTACCCCTATATCGATTCGATCTTGATCATAATTCTGTTCCTGATCTAGTTGTTGGGGTTTATTCAAGTTCAAAAATCGATATACGGACGAAAACAGTCGGTCACGGCTCCGACACGCAACGATGGGTCGACCGGCGGNGTCACTGGACTCGATCGGTGCACGGCTGCCGTCGAATCGACATGCCGATCTCTCCGGGCAGCGAATCCCGGTACGTTGAAAAGATACCGCTGCTCGATCTGATGGCCAGCATCTCAGTAAAAAAACTTAATATAAAAAATCTATATTTTATGTGAGGAATTATCTTTATTATAATTTATCTTAATACTATTATGGTTATGCCTAAATTCTGGACGTTTTTATTAGATATTCATAGACGAGTTACAATATAATGATTAAGATTTAATTATGAAAATATTCCCCATTTGAATCTATTACCTTTTGCCATTTTTCTGGCAAAAGATGAATACCCCTAGTATAAAACCCTTCATCCTTGGAATTGAGGAACTCGTCTATGCCATTTCTGACCTCATCGCTATTTTTGAAGTATCTGCCAGCCAGGGTATGTTGTAATGATCGGGAAAGGTAGTAATCCGATGGTGAAAGGTCTGGTGAATAAGCTGCATGAGGGAGAACTTGCCAGCCCAACTGCAATATTGCTTCTTTCGTTGCTGAAGCAACATGGGGTCCTGCATTATCGTGGATCACTACGATCTGCTAACTACCCTGACAGGTTAATGATCTTTTTGCCTCGATTTTTTGTGCTAAGCTTAATAGTTGATTGCTATTTCGTTGTGCAGTGACTGTTTGACCAGGTTTCAATAGTTCATAATAGAGGGGTCCCAAAAAATCTCACCAGATGCACAAAAGGACTTAATGTCCATGAATATTGCGTTTTGCTGTTGATGTTGTTGTCTGACCTGGATCTACCCATGATTTCTTGTGCTCTGGATTGTCGCAGTAAATCCACTTCTCATCTCCGGTCATGATTCACCATAGGAATGATTTCTTTTTGTGGCTTGCAAGGAGCGATATGCATGTTGTTAAGCACTGGTTTGTGTTGCGCTCGGATAATTGATGTGGAAACCATTTTTCAACCTCCTGGATCTTTCCCATAGCTTTCAATCTTCTTACCATTGTTGATTGATTGCATCCAAGCTTCTTGGTAAGAATTGTGGTCGATTGGGTGGCATCTTCGTTAAGAAAGAAGAAAGGTCTTCATCGGTGTTTTCTTTTGGGCGACCGCTTCTTGCTTTATCCTGGATATCTTTCTCACCATTTCTGAACTTTATAAACCATTCGCGACACGTTGATGTACCAATACTTCCTTCGCCATAAAATTGGTCAATGTATTTTTTTGCTTCGGCAGGGGATTTACCTAAATCAAACATGAATAATAAGCAATGTCTGATGTGATTTTTATCTTCAACCATTTTAGATGAATCAATTTTAAATTTAATCAATTAAAATAAACGGTATTTTAAAATAAATATAATTTTAAGCGCCATCTATGTCAGCGTCGAGAACTTATGCATAACCCTAATATAATCTATTAAAATCAATATTAACAATCGGTTCTAGAATTTTCTGAAGTCTCTCGAAATTAATTTAATTAAATATTAAATTATTTTATGGTGTGTTGTTTTAATAATTGAGAGTTGTACACAATTTTGCATTTTGATTTAAATAAATCTTTATAAATTATTCTTGTTCTAACATTATACATGTATTAAATGCATATTGATATTTATATTTAAAAAAGGATTTACAATATTTTTATTTATTCTCCTGAATTGTTGTTTATGTTATATGGTATTGTTAGATAGAAAAATAAATCATTGAAAATGACTTTTGTCTTCTTACAATGTAAGTATTAAAAAAACGCAAATTATATTTACAGTTTTCATATTGACTATTTATTTGAAAATCTGACACTATAACAAAGTTAAATTTTTAATACTTGTTAACATAAACATAAAGAATTTATTGTTTCAAATACTCAAATTGTCCTCCTTCAACATTACAATATTCTTTAAATCTCTCCAGGACACTCTGACACACACTGCAAAACAAATTCCGATCTTCATCAATTTCCCTGAAAGTGAGATGAATGTAATCTTTTAAATCATTTATATTTTTGGGTTTATCTCATAAACCTTGTTTTTAAACAAACCACAAAAAATAAATCCAATGGTGTCAAGTCAAGTGAATGAGGGGGCCATTCTATGCTGCCTTTTCTTCCGAAAACCCGCTGTGGAAAAACTGGGAGTAAGATAGTCTCTTACTGTAGATGTATAATGTGGTGATGCTTTATCCTGTTGAAAAAAAAGTTTATTAAAATAAGTTTTAGTATTGAGTTGTGGCACTACTACTTCCCAAAGCATGTCAAGGTAGTGATCTCCATGTAAACATTCATTCACTTGATAGTGCACCTAAAACTTCCAGGTTAGTTGAGTTTAGTATCTCTGGTCAAAAGAGGATGTTCATCAGCCTAATATACACAGTTATGCCTGTTTGCATGACCCTATAATTTCAAACAAGCCTCATCTGACAAAATAAAATTATTCAGAATTAGGTTCTTCTCTCCAGTAAATTTACTACGCATCTTTCGCAGAACTGCAGTCGACAATCTGCGTTACTTTCTAAAAGACCATGTACCAGTCATGGTCATTTTCAGGTTATGCATTAAGTAGCACGTCTTAAGGATTTCCTTGGTCTGTTTCAGAATGTCAAAGCCGCTAACATTTCATTTTCTTCGGTCTCAGAAGTTTTAGGATGTCTAGATTTTATTACATTACTTCCTGAACCCGTTTCAACAAATTTATTCCTTATACAATAAATTTTTTATCGTGAAGGTGAGGAGATATAAAACATTTCATGTCAAGTTGAACGTACCATCTCGGCATTTTCAGACTTCCTTACTGCTTTAATATCCATTTCCTAAATAAAGTTCCAAATAGACTAAAATGATAATTCTAAATAATTTAAAATATGAGGCAGTAAAGATATGAACAGCATTCCATCAACGTAGAAAAGTCCAAGGGTAGAAAACCAAAATAAAGATGCTATGTTTGACAATCCCTTTCTTAAATTATTTTTTGATTTTTGTTCTGTAAATGCCATCCGGTGTAATCCCTAGTATTTTATATCTTATGTGATAACACAAAGTAAAATGTATTTGATCCAACATTGGCACTTTCATACTTAATCATCGATATTGAATATTATCAATTTTATTAAAGTACAATACGAAAAACAAATAGAAGTATAAATAGTTTGTATTTAAGTATTAAAATTTTTCATCTTTGAAATTGATAGGAATTTCTTTTGACACCGAGCAACAGGGGACCCCCTCGGTTTTACATTACATCTTTCATTTACAGCTTCTTCTTGGGAGTCCTCTTTTGTTAGTATCATTTGGATCATGACAGATTTTAAAAATATGTTGTATGCATATAATTTTGTATTAACGCTTATTTGTTACAGGGTGCGCAACAGTTCCATTTTAAAGTTTTTATTTTAATTAATTATTTGACTTAATTACTTAAGTAAAATGTTTCACATTTAAATGATTTAATTTATCTGTTTATTAGAAGAAATAGTTTCTCAATTTACTTAATTTTATTTTTGAGAACATTAATATGCGTTTGATTGCATATTTTTTAAAGAAAATATTACAAAAAATTAAAATTTTATTTATAGTAAATAGTTAATAATTTGTTCGAATTTATTTTGTGTTTGATAAACAGGGTGCCCCATTTGAAACGATAAATTTTAAATGTGAACAAAAACAAATTTATTTCTCACACAACATTTATTTTACTAACAATTTCATTGAGAGTAAAGAGGATTTCCTATGAAAAGATTAAGTTTCAAATACTTCAACACTGGCCACAGTATAGTAGTGACATTATTTGATTACTGTATCGATTACTGAGCTGTAACAATCTTGTGGAATCTTTTGTAAAACAGCATAAATATTTTGCTGAAGAATATCAAAAGTATAGAAATGTCTAGAAAATAATAGAAAATCAAAAGGCGATAGATTTGGTAAATATGAGACCGCAAAAAATCAGTTGCTCTAAAGATGGATTTATGACGTTGTAAAGTTAGATTCGATGTAAGTGGCCTAGCTCCATCCTGCTGTAAAAGTGTTTGCGAAAATTGGTTCTTTATTTTGAACTGAGGACCCATAACATTTTTTAATAATACTCTACATATCCCACAATAACTCCTCACAGGGTACAAGAGTTCATTATCATTCCCTTCCATGACAGCTTACTACCATAACTATAACAAAAAAATCTAATTTTTTTATAAAAAAGTCGATAATATTGTAACGCTTAGTTCAAGAAATTTATGATGTTTATCAATGAAAACATTATCGAAGTTACAATTTCTTCCTATTACCTGCTGAATTTTGCAATCTATAAAAAAATTGTAGTAATAGAGGAAATCTGCGTCTAATATGGGTTTAGAATACACTATCTGTGACTACGAGATGAAAAGGTAATGTACGATTCTTAGATATGTCAAATGTTTACTGTTCACATGTTAAAATGAGTGAATCAACAGCTGCGTAAAGCGTTAAGTCGGATTTTTCTAAGGTCTTCTCATCCGACACAAACTTCATGGATCACTTTATCTTTACGAGCTACAAGTCATTTCACTGTGGAAAAAACTTAAGTAAGAAGGTTCAGGAAGACTTACAACGATCACTACAGAAGGTAATTTAATTTTGAGAGACATGGTTGAAAGGATTAAGCTTTGCAACCATTTCAAGAGTCACAGACATTGAAAAAACAATTATTCGCCTCATATTGAAATAATATCTTAAAAAAGTCACTTTGCAGAACATGTGTTTCTGACACTTTAGTTGAAAAAAAATAAAAAATCAGGGTCAAGAAATTTTGAATCCAGCAAGAAAAGCTAATGAAAAGATGACTTTGATCAATGAAAAATTAATTTATTTTCTATATGTAGCTCCAAAAGTATGTAACTGTTTCTTTGGTAGATTCTGCAGGTGGATTGCTTGGTGTACAATATCTGACTGCAAAAATCTAATTATTGTTGCCAACAACTATGTAAAATCATTTGTGTATTTTGAATTTCTTGACGACCGTGGATCGATCAATGCTGAAAGATACTTACAATTCCTGCAAAATATGATTCAAAATCTTTAAACAATATTAGTGGTGTCGGAGATGGTCATTCAGTATCATAAAGCTACCTCACGAAACAGTTAATTTGACTTAAATAACATCCCGTGACACTACTAAAATTTTTGAGTCAGCCGGCCTACTCACCTGACACAAACCTAATTTATCGCTTCATCTTCAGGAGCTGCGAGTGTTATTGTTGTAAAAAATGAGGGGTTGGATCAGCTTCGAAGGATGGTTCTTCATCCACCGAGCAAGACTTGGTTTCCTCTCCTGCAACTTCCTAAATCACATGTACACCAACCAAATCACCAACATGTGCCGCAAATGTGGAAAATACCTTGAAACACCCATGCACATCATCAACGGATGTGACTACCCCTCCCTTTCGGTACCATCAAACACGACAAATCAAAAATAACCTAGCCAAATTCATCGGCAAAAAGTTCGGCCACAACACCGTAAGTGTCGAACACAAATTAAATTAAACGGAAACGTGACTCGCATTTAGTTTAATCTTACCTAAGACGTGTGTTTAAATTAAATTAAATTAAATCACAATTTGAAAGAATTATTTATGTCCAAAAAAATTAATGAAAAGATTATGGATTTGGAAAATTCAGAATTATATTCTGATATTTTAATTGAATAGTTAATTTTTTGTTTAGAATTTTGAGTAACTTTTTTATTTTGCATAGTAAAACTTGATCGGAATAAAAAAATAAATATCGATAACGAAAATTTTTGTTATTGAAATTAATATTCACCAAAAGTTCGGAATTGATCATCAGTCTCTGAGATGAATTTGACTCTACAGTAAGTAATTTTTTAACTATTTTCTTTGTTTTTCAGAAATTTTTCAAATATTTTTCAATCAAACTTATTCAATTTTATTTCCTTTTCTTTTTGTCGTTATGAAAATAAAAGTCACGAAAAGTTCGGAATAGATCATAAATCTCAGTGATAAATTTGATTGAAAGTCATAAGTTAAACTGATTCTATCTTCTTTGAAATGTCACATTATTCAAAACATCGAATTATGGATACAGCACGTATTTCTTTGCGGCGGTTCCCTGAGTCTACTCGGAGAATGACTAGACGAGAGGTGAGAAACCATTTCGCCAATATGTGGAGACAAGATCGGAGGCCAAAATCACAGGTGAGTTTTAAAATTTTATACGACACAAAAGAAAAGCAAATAATATCACAAAAAATTGTAATAAAAATGTAAACAAATCGATTCTCATTATTTGTGGACTCTCTTTTTAAATATTTTTTATTGATCAATTCAAAGTTTATTTTTTTATTTTGCTTGAGACTACCAAAGAAAGTACGGTTTTCTTCAGAAATCTTATTACGACAAGTTATATATATATATATATATATATATATATTAGGTTGTTCGATATGAAACGGGTCAAACTTCACACCTTACATTTCAATCGCGTATAACTTAACTTTGAACTATCGTATGAAAATAAATA
>MQRK01182370.1:6020-16216 GCA_001938485.1 Girardia tigrina
TCACGATCTCATAAAATTCAAAATATGTTCAGTAATAAATCTATTACACCTTTAACACTTTGTTCTGATATTGTTTATGAATATAAATGTAATGGGTGCGATGCCACATACATTGGAGAAACTGTCCGTCATCTCTGTAAACGAATTCAAGATCATGGTCGAAAAGAGAGTAAGAGTAACATTGCAGAACATAGGAAAAAATGTAAATGTGATGTTAATATTGATAATTTCAAAATTCTGTGTGAGCCTTTTGACAGTTATTGGGAGAGAGTGTCGTGTGAAGTATTGTTAATTAGGTTACGTTGCCCTAAAATCAATGTTCAATCGGCAGTCTCAACCATCTTATTGAAAATTTTTTATTAGCATGATTTCATGCAATCGACTACATAATCATCATTTTTGTATTTATCTAAATCAATTTAGTACTTAGAATCATTAGGACGATAAATCGGTTTTACTTTTCAAGATTACATAAAAATTTTAACTTTTATTCAATCAGATGTTTTGTAAACGTTTTCAAATTAACTAATCGGGAAATCTATAGAGTATTTCGTGACTCTTGATAAAATATTGTGTACAATTTATAATAGAAATAAATGACAAAAAAACTAACACAAGACTGAAATCATGATTTATCCAGAACTCTGTGTTTTCAGTGAATTCATCAGCAGACTTGACCTTTGGTGTATAGATTAATAGTTGCTTATCTAGTTTGCCATGTTCACTCAGACTCTGGAATTTGTTTAGAATTAAATGCAACCATTCAAATATGTGATTATATATATTTATTGCTTTGATTTGAAAAAATCATTGATTAACTAACATAAAAAATAATATGAATTATATCACTATAACATAAAATAAATTAAAGCAGAGAGAACTATTTTTCAAATTTCTCCAACAATTATAAGAATTACCAATTACTTAAAGTTGAAAAAAACAAATAACATTAATAACAAACCCTTAATCACTGATTGAAATGATATTAATCATTTGACAACCAATGGGACAATATATCCCAAGCAATTAAAATAAATCCAGCTAGATAAATTAATACAAGGAGCAGGTTACTTGTATCCCAATTCCATATCGTGGGTTTACTCTAGTGCGTCATACACATATAATGTGTAAAAACTTGTTAGAAATTTGCAGCGTTACTATTAATACTATAATAGAATTATGATTTCTATCTATCATTCTGTCTGAGTAAAGTTCCCGAAGTTCAGTAAAACAAATTTAATTATTTTTTCAAATGGCAAAACAACCGATAGATCCGGAATCTACGCGACGAGGCGATTACAACGATGTGCCTCCGCCACCGATCCGACGAGGAGAAATCGATGAATCAACAATGAAAAGGGTCAACATAAATACAAAAAAAATCAATGTCAACAATACGAAACCCAAAGTAAATATGATGAATTTGGATGAAAAATCGATTGATTATAGACCTACACCACGAGGAGTCCGAAAATCTTGCTCCGTCGCCGATTAGAGTAGTAGAAGTTGGTGAATTCGGTAACAAAAATATTAATTCATTTAATAAATCGATAAATGAATTATATAAGTATCTTTATAATAGAATTATGATTTCTGTCTGTGTGAAGTTCCCGGAGTTCAGTAAAAAATTTAATTATTTTTTTAATTCTGAAAAAAACGGAGACTTCCGATCTGCCCCGCCCACAAAAATTAAGAAGAAAATCAATAGCTTAAATTTTTCTAAGACTTTTGACATTAATATAAAAATAATTTATTTATTTAGTTAATTTATTAATAATTTATTCATACAATTAATTATGAATTATAAATTTGTGTGGGGGCAGATCGGAAGTCTGCGTTTTTCCAGATATACTTAACTAATTAATACTTTAATAGAATTATGATTTCTGTCTGTGTGAAGTTCCGATGATTAAAGTGATTCGTTTAAAATTCGCCAGACCAGGCGAAACGGAGTCACCCTAGTCTAAATATATTAGTTTAATATAAACATTAGGAACATTTTGAATTGTGTTTATCGCATGTTGTTTTAGGATTGTGTTTCTCTCACCCAGGTGGAAGATTGATATTTTAAATATTTAAAACGTCGAATTATTTAATCAATTTAAAAATTTAAATAATTATCTTTAAAATTAAATTGCTATTTCATAAAATGATATATTTAAAACATTTTTTAAAATAATTAAAATTATTTTTGTCATTTATATTATAAATTATTTTGAAATCAAATTATAAATAATTTGTAATTTCAATTTTTATTTAAATAATTAGACGTTTAAAAAAAGAATTAATTTTATCAATCAAGAACGATGACTAGCTACTAGGGATGTACCGGAATCCGGCTCAAATCCGACCAGAGCCGGTTTTTGGACCTTTTTACAAATCTGGCTCCGTCTCCGGCCCTAATTTGGCTGGTTTTGTGCCGGATTTTATAAGGGTATACAGATGTACAAATAAGAAGAAAAACAAAATTTAGAAAAAATGAAAAATTCAAGTAAAATTTAGAAAAAATGAAGTCAATTTTAGAAATTTTTCAGTTTTTTCTAAAATTTACTGGATTTTTTTATTTTCTCTACATTTTACTTCAATTTTTTGAGTCATAGGACATATCTACATATATTTCCTAAATTTAGTCAACTTTAATAAAGAAATAAACAATTCAGGTACATCGATTAATTTTTTTTCAATAAACTATTTTGTATTTCAAAGAATAACAATTGAATTTCAAAATCGTAGATTGCACTTTGTCCAATATGACGGCGGTAAATGCTAGTGTACTGCTGTCTTTTAATTCTATTGAGAATGTTCATTCAACAAGTTCTATATTGATTTCCTCCTCTAACACCACATCCACCAACTAAGAAATCACGGGTAAAGAGCTCCATACTTTGAGACTGTGTTCATGAGATCGTCCAGTCAACACCCACTGACCAACAGTACATATCTGCAGGCATAGAGTCAATACCTGTTTGAACCCGTGGTCTGACGGACAGAAGATCCACTGAAATGGTGGAAATATAATAGAGAGATTTCCTAGTTTAGCTAAAGTAGCTCGAGTGTACCTGGGATCACCTCCAACTAGTGTACCGTCTGAACGATTATTTAGAGTGTCAGGTGACGTAATCAGTGTTCACAGGAGTAGACCTTCCAGAAAATGCTTCAAGACTAATTTTTTTGAAGTACAATATTGATTTAATAAAATATTTCAAATAATTATTAGTAGTTATTTATTATTTGTCATTCATTTTTCTAATAGGTACAATTTCCAGTTATTCTTAAAAGTTTTCTTCAATTTAGCATAAGTAGATACTTACTTAAACTCGCCACAAATCCGGCTCCGGCTCTGGCAGGATTTCAAAAAATCAAATCCGGCACATCCCTACTAGCTAAGAAAGTTTTATGGAGAATTGACACAGTGGCAATTCAAGTTGTGATACAAATAAATGTATTAAAAATCCAATTAGTGTTCTTAATAATAAATAAAAAATTGTTGGGTTACTATAAATGAGATTAAATGTTATTATCATTTAAATTTCTATTAATGCAATTTAAATGAATTAAATATAGTTAGTTATTTCCTTAATTAAATCTTTTACTAAATGTTCTCTGAAATATTAAATTATTTTTTGAAAATTGTGTTTATTTTGTTAGGGTTACGAATTTTAACTAGTACATCAAAAAATTAATTTTTTATATCCATTCTTTATACAGACAGAACTCTACTTTGCCAACTAAGTTCTTTAAATTTAAAATTTTAATTAAGCAAACACAATAAAAATTAATTATCTGAAAAAGTTTTTTTCGATCAAATTTTTACATAATCATTTATTGTCATTGAGAATGAGTAAATGTGCAAAGTTTGAAGAAAATTGTGACAATTTCAAGTTGAAATACGTAAAGATATCCTGGGATATACATTGAATGCTCAAAGCTATGGTCGCTGTATAGAGCATCTTTGACTTGTGTTGGAGATTAATGTTATTAACCGGCTACTGGTGCATCTGATGTGACTGTGTCGGTAAGATATGTCGTCACCGCATTTGACATCAGTGGGTTATATTGACCGGTATTGTGTTTATGCCATTTCGATTTGGAATATTTGATATTTGACACTATGTACATTTTGGTTAGATTTTTTATAGTTGTACCTGAAAGATGTAATTTGTTTTTAAGTAGGTTGTCATTATCGGCGGGTCAAGATCCTAAACAGCCGACAACAATGGCTCCTAATATTACAGTCCATCCTTTATGAGCCGCCTTTGCTTCAGTTAGCAGACTTTTATATTTCTTTTTGTTGTTATCTCTGGCATCTTTAAGTGCTTTGATTGTGTCATAAGAGGTTTTTATATCTATAAGCCAGAGTTCTTTGATTCCATGGTTATAAACTTGTAAATCAACCCGGATTCCCGATACAGACCAATCAAACTCACGATTCATGATGATTTTTAAAATTGGTTTCTCTGCAATTAAAGCATCTGTGACGATTTCTGCGATTGCATTATGTCTCGCCTGTATCAGAGTGCTGTTGGGTTTACACCAACATAGAACATGGATCTGTGTTTCTATATCTTGACCACATGCCCTGCACATCGATTGTTGTCTTGGTTTTTTCGGCTTATAATTGGTTGGTAAACTATTAGTCCTTGCGCTGTATAAAAAGTGCCATTCCTCGATGGATAGTGACTCGTTGTAAAGTACTTTGGAGCTGAAGTTGTGTTCTGCCAATGAGATGGCTGACATTCCAGCCATCCTTTGTTTGGTCCATTTGTCAAATTTCATTTTGTTATAGATTCTGTGCAAGTGGAAAGTTATATTGTCAATTGAATGTTCACTTAGTATCATGAAGTCATTGTATATGTGAACTTTTAAACAAATACCTAGCTCGTTGGTGACAAACTGAATTTGTAACCAAATGCCTTTCAGGTATTTGCGTGAATTCCGAATCTTGATCCACTAAGATTTAAATCCATTCTCTTTGTCACCTGTGTTAATCCAGTTTAGGCAATCAGAGTGTCTATTCTTTTTTAGTACCGTGATATCTGTCTAGGGTGTTGAATAAATTGATAAAGGTGAGATGACGCGATGTTTCGTCAGAGCACACCATGTTCCTGTAGGCTTGAATTATAGATTGTATTGCGTATTCATCTCGGGCAGAGACTAAGCCTAAACCACCCTTTTTCATGTCAGCATAAATGTAATCATTGGATGAATTTGGGACCGTTCCACAAATCTTCTTCAAGTAACGACGAATTTCCACGTCAAGGCCACTTTTAAAGATAGATTTCGTGGTTTCGTAGTGGCCATAATCCGTAAGTTCCCTGTTTGGTATATTATAATTTCGAAAATAGAAGGTGAATCGTGAGTGTATAAAGATTCTATACGCTTCTATTTTCTGCCAGGGAAATGGTATCGATTTGGTTATTTTTTTCAAGTCCTTAATAGCTGATAGAAATAGACGTTCAGGAGTGAATTTTGTCTTTCTGGTAAAGTCTACGGTAACCTCCTTCATCTGTGACTATAGGTATTGGTATGTTATAAATATGGATTGATTCCATTCATAAGAGGAGTTGATAAATACCTACATTTGGCTGGGTTGAACTTCATAGAAGTCCATTCAACCATGTCACATGCAGATGAAACCTTATAAACTGAAAGCTTGTAAACAAAAGTTGCTGGTTGCAACTAGTGCAATATCATATGCATATGGCAGACAAGTAATCTTACCAGCCTCGGTGTCAATACAAAAAGCATCATTATCTTGTAGTGCAGCCAAAATTGGATCAATGCCAACGCTGAACAACAGCTTTGAAAGCGGACATCCTTGTCTAACCCCCTCCTGATTGATATGTCTTCAGTCGTACAATCATTGCAGATATATGTTGATGAACAATCCGAGTACAAATTTGCAATGAGAGAGTAGGAGAATGAATCTAGACCTTTTCTTCTGAGAACTTCTAATATATGATTAATTGGAATGCTACCAAACGCATCAGTTAGATCGAGGAATGCAATGTGAAGATGTTAATATTCCTCCAGTAAAATTCTCATGACGTTATTGTGTTCAGCGCACCCGTCCGATGGTCCGATGCCTTTTTGGAACTTTGAAATTAAATTGTTCATCACCAGCCATTGTTCCAGTTGAGTGCATAGGTAAGAAGTGAACAACTTGGAAATACATTCCATCAGGGCTATTGGTCTCCATGATCCTATATCTTTGTAATTTCCTGACTTACCGGGTTTAGGGATCATTACCGTTAGGAATTTCTTCCAACTGGGTGGAATGACTCCAGTATCAATGATTTTTTTTAATAATGTGGCCAGAAATTGACAACCCGGGTCGCAATAGTCAATATCTACATAGACAATGTTTGATATACCGGGACTAGTATTTTTGGTGTTCTTGAGTATGTTGGCAATCTCTTCTGGGGTGATATGCTGAAATTGAAATTTTGGGTCAGGTTTGATGTTTGGTGCATTGCTCCAATCTGTTTCAGGAGGATAGTCGCTTTTTGATTGGGCGTCATTTGTAAGAGATTCCAAAGATAGCTCTCCATCAACAGTAGTGTCACTTAGAATTATTTCCATTGCCTTTTTCGGTTTTATTTTAAAGTAATGTCATAGATTTACATCCGTTTTTTTTTCTAATGTTCCTTGATGCATTGAGATTTTTAACCGTTTTAACTCTTGCTTGCAAAATGTAGTCGGTAATGAGCGAGTTCAATTCTTCAACACTTTTTGTGGAGTTAGCCACTATTATCTCTGAGATTTTTTTGTAGCGCAATTCTCTGTTATTCTTTTCCTTAATAGTTTTTTCTTATTGTCTAATTTTCTTTTGAACTTTCTTTTTAGTGATGTTGTAAATTATTTCTCTATATCATTGTTGGGGTGTTGTTGTGATACAATTGACATATAGAGTTGGCAATCCAGTATCCACTCTCTGCAAATTTTTGTGAAGTCTGCAAATCATTGGATTGTTTCAAGATCTAATTTTCGCCTCCTAATCGAAAGGAGAGAAGATTAGCATTGATAATGTTGATTGCCAGTTCTTGTTCCAGTGTTAGGGATTCCATGACATTATAAACGATGGTAGTTTTGTTGTTGATATAAAAAACTACTAGAATCCATTGCAAGTCTGATATACATAACGGGCAAAAAACTTTATCTATATTTATATATATTTTATATGATATATTACTTTTTATATATGATACATTATTTTTGGCAATTCGATAAGTGGCTTGTGTAGATAAGGTAATCCACTTATCATTAGGCAGTAATATATTAATCAGATTCGACATTTGGAAATATTCAAATCGTCGGAGCTTCATCGTTGTTTCTCTTATGGTATTATATCCATTAATTTTACAGGACATGATGGTGCGATACATGAGGGCGCAGCTGATGACAGTGTTTTCGGATGTTTTCTATGTTTATTTCAAAGAGGGGGTTGATTGTTTCGTTTATTATGTTTTCTATAAAGCCGCAGACAAAAGGACCATAGTCATTATTGTTCGTCTGCTGCTCACATTCGGGGAATTTCAGTGGGAGCCGAACTCTATAGGGTTTATTTTTCATTATATATATATATATATATATATATATATAAAGTAAGCTAATAAACAGAATGGAAAAAATACAAATTATTTTTAATGTTAAAATTTCAAAAAAAAATATTTAAAAAAATAGAAAAGTTTTTTCGAAAATAATTCTTTTTCTATTAATTAAAAATATTTAGTTCTGAATTTTCTATCGAGTAGGCGTTTTTTTCAACATGTAAACTTTCAGACAATAGTCATTATGAGCCGAAGAAACTTTTATTTGTATAGTGTGATCAAAGACTTCATTTACGTTATCATCAGCTGCAAAATCCTGCATAGTGGAACTAACATGAGGAGACAGTTAATCGGATTAGAATTTGAATTTCTTATTTGTAATCTCCTCAACGTCAATTGTTATGGGAAAAAACTATAAAATTTCATTCAACATTTGATTGAAAATGAAGTTGTTTATACAATTTGAGTTTATTCTTATATTACCGTGGAAGAACTTTTTGATTTGGAGTCAGATATTTAAATAAAGTTTTGAATAACATAAATTGAAGATTTTGAATACCCAGCAATTTGGATGTTATATGTGGTGTGTTCAATAAGTACCTAGTCTGACAAAGAAAACGAATTCCAAAAATGACCACAACAAACTTAAGCATGCTATTTTAAAATTTCCATTTCACTGCATACACTTCAGCCAACAAATAATACTTTAGAAAACGCCTTTGAAATATTTTTGGAGGTATGTGGCGAAGAAATCATGATAATGATGCCTTTATCTGCGAAATCCGTGAGAATAACACCTTTATGATACCAGAATATGGAAAGCATCATATCTCGTCCATGACTTGTCCCCGTTAGCATCTTCAAAGATGGCTTTCCTCCAAGTAGTTTCCCTATGCTTACTCTTTGTTTTCGTAAAATACTGAGAAGTTCGGTTCGGACACTCCCGACACCGACGTGAGGTGCGGGGCGGCGACCGCGGTAAACTGAGGCGATGAAACCGTTGTTATGGTTGAGGCGACGTTGACGGAAGCATGGCTCGAAGGCGGAACTCCCGACTGTTCCCACATTGACTCGAGATGATGGTCCAGCTCTCTGTCGCCGCCGGTGAACGGATAGCTCTCCTCATGCTCTACGACATTTTCCTGAACATAAAAGAAAAAAAACGAAGGAACGAATTGTGAACCAACCGAATTGGGATGGCGGATTTAAGAACAGAGAGGGGCGGCCATCACGTCCAATCGGCCAACATTCACAACCATGAATGATAAGCGATCCGTTCATCTATCGATTATCGGTCGATTTGTGGGACATTCTATCGGCGAACTCGGCCAGTATTCCAAGATCGATATTCGTGACTCAGTTGACGATTTTCTGGACGTCCGGTGGCAGCGATGAGAAATAGAACGTGCGGACGATTTGCTCGTTGTCTTTGTTGATTGCCGGCTTGATTGATTCGAGATCGCACGCGCATTTCGATAGATATTCCGACGGTTTTTGTGTTCGGCAATCGGATGAGACTGGAAATACGAGCGGATGATGTCGGCCGGCTTTGAGCGGTAGTGGTCGATTAGAAGATCCTTGAGCGAGTTGTAAGGGTTGAGAGACAGAGATGCTTGGACGAGATCGTCCGACAGGAGTTTTCGAACGGGTCCCGGGAGGCAGGAAATCATCTGGTAGAATTTGTCGGGCGATGAAAGTATGTTGAAATCGAATTTCGCTTCGAGAAGTTGAAACCAGGATTTCGGGGAACCCGATTTGTTGAGAAAAAACGGAAGTTTGCCGATTGTTTGGTCGGATTGACGATTGGGTTTTTGGTAAGTTTGTCCATTTGGTTTTTAGAGAGAAAATGACGATGATATATACATAAGGTTTTTAAAAATTGTGCTTATTAAAACAAGTATTTTTTATTTTTGTTTTTTTTTAAATATTAATTTTCGGTACGCCGACTTTACCGCGGACGACTTTACCGCGGCAACTTTACCGCGGACGACTTTACTGCGGGCGACTTTACCGCAGAAAATTTACAACAAAAATGTCAATAAGTGAACAATGTCATATAAAATATGAATAAAAATTTTTAATTATGTTATGATAAAACAATGAATCATACAAAGGTTTTAATTTTAAAACATAAATGGATAGAAAATTTCAGATCGACATTTAATTATTCTTTTTAATATAAAAAAATAAACAAACAACATACGAAAAATAAGGAAATACCAAATTTAAAAAATTCAAATAACATTCTAGAACAAATGAATAACATACCAAAAAAATGTGATGTGTAAATAGAAGAAAGATACAAAAACATTAAATTGATAAATTAAAATAATGTAATAGTAAATATATACTTTAATCCATAAAGTTTAAATTATGAGCAACACCTCTAAGATAATCAAATATTGGTAAATTGTTATATTGCTCAACAACACGTTCAATCCTCTCACTTACTTTGACATAAATTTGCGATGAGAATTGTGGGAATTCTTCACTTCTAATGAGAATTTTAATGCGCTGCAAAATTAGTTCAACAAAATCTTGTTCAGTACGAAATTGATTTATCAAACTATAAACAGTTGGGTGATTGCAAGCAATAGAATTTTGAAACGCACGATGCCAACCTTCTATTGCATTGTTTGTGCGTGG